>UCOM01001065.1:0-51148 GCA_900474385.1 Ormyrus pomaceus
ATTTCGAAATACAAGCTGGAACGGCTCGAATCGTATATATCCATTTGTTCGACTCGTTTGATCGTTTATTTCGCGGCCGGAAAACTCGATTTACGCAGCGATACGGTTTCACTTCTTCGGGCGCATTGAATTTAAAAACTGGCATTATGTTGTATCGATGAGCGCTGAATTATTTAAGTATGCATCTCGACGGCGCGACGATTTACGGCTTATTTTCATTGGCTTTCGAATTCTGAGAGCCGTTCGGGGCTTTTTTGTCATTGATTTATTTTCCCTTCTGCATTTTTTAAATCGTTTTCTTTTTCTAAATTAATTTTTTAAAACGGTAATGCTACCAAGTAAAATAGCAACGATTAAAAATTTATCGGAGATAAAGTTAACCGAGCGACACGGATTTGTAACTGACGCGATAAAGAAGATTGCCGACAGGGGCCAAGAAATAATTCCGCAAGGATATATCCCCGCAACGCTTCGGTATCATCTAGATTCGAATTGAAGCCGCATCACACGCATCATATGAAACTTAGGCGAAATCGCGGCGCGAAGGACCCCCGTCGCACGTATCCGTAAAAATGCAATCTCCGCCGGAATATTATTCGCCGGGGCGACGCAATAAGGGTATAAAAAGGGCAGCGGCGGCAGCCAGCGTCCCGCGATAAATCTCGGCGAGAAATTTCCAATGAAAATTCGCGGGCTGCGACGCGGTCCGCTAAACAATTTCGCGTAATCGATTCGCCGATCCATCTTCTCTCCTAATGAAATATCGGCGCGCTCTCAAAATCGAATCCCGCGCGCGTCTTTCGCGTGTAATAACAGGTAGGGGGATCGCTGGGGGGGGAGGGTGGCGGCGGAGAAAGGCGACCTGCCCCAATACCGTGGCGTCATCCAGGAGGGGTCGTAAACCCTCGTCCTTGCCTCGGCGCGCGACCCTAACCTGCCTCGTTCCTGAATGACTGCCGGCGGCGCCCTCGTTTCTCTCTCTCTCGCTCTCTCGAGGGGGGGAGAAAAAGAGAAAACTATAGAGGCGAGGCGTCGGACTATATAGGGTGAGAAGTGGCGCGCTTGCGTATATGTATATGCGAGCAAAGTGCTGCTCCCGCTGCCACAGAGACACAGTTTTGCGCCCAGCCACTTTTGCCGCTCTTCATTTCTGCGCGATGCCTCTCTCTCTCTCTCTCTCTCTCTCTCTCTCTCGCGGCTTAACGCAGCCCCGCGAGCTCTATAAAGTGCTGCCGCTGCTCTTTTCTCTCTTTCTCCACCTCCGCGCGCGCGTTTTGTTCTTTTTCGGCTGCCTATCCGGCCGCCTACTGCCCGGAAATTATAACGCGCGCGCGGAAAACACGGCTGTGTATATCGCCGGGCGACGGGATGACGAAATCCGCCGCGCCGCCGAATGAGAGAGAGAGAGAGAGGAGATTGAGAGCATTGCGAGATTGGAGGCGTTCGCCGAGATTTATGAAGTGCAAGCCCGGGGACGCGGGGTGTGTAGGCCGCCGACGCCGCCGGAGGGTCTTGCCTCTCTCTCTCTCTCTCAGCGTTCGTACTTTGCAATTGTGCGGTTTAGCAGTTTTAATTGAGTTACAGGCAGGCGACTGCAGCTATTTGGATTAAACAATCTTTTGGGAAGATTTATTTTCTCTGCTAATAATGCCTTGCCTTGTAGAAATTCGATCTTAAAGATTCACTTTTTTGGAAATAATTCTTAAGGAATTGATGGTTTTAGTAGTTTTTTTAAACGACTGTGATTTAGATGATGTAATGTTATATGAACATATTTCGGGATTTAATAATATACTAATTAATTTCACGCAAAATGTCCAATTTCTATTGACAAGGGATTTTGAATCAATAGGCCTTTCAACAACAGAAGCTTTTGAACCCTTCGACTAGTCCCGCGTTGCTTTAAACCAGAAACATGATTCACCACCACCAAGAACCTAATTCAAAACGCAGCAGCGGCGAAAACCCTCGCGGCATTTAAAAAAAAAAAAAAAAAAAAAAATCAGGTCAAAACGGCGAAGCTCTCTCGAAATCCCCCCGCCTCCTTCTCTCTCCTCCCGGCTTCCGCGCTTCGGCGTGTGACGCAATTTCGGGGAAAACTTCCTACGAACACCCCACCTACATACCGCGCCCACGCGCCGCGCTGCAAGCCAGTCGACGCACACCTACGCCCGGCGCGCCCCGAGGCCGCGACCTGATGCGTTTTAAAGTACTTTCTTGCGTATTTCCGGTATCTGTATCTCGCAGCGAGCGCGATGCGGGGGGGAAGGTCGTTCTCTGTCCATCGATATATGGGTCTCCGTGCAGGCGAGAATGGAGATACGCGCTGCGCCCCGAGTGTCGTCTCTGCTACGTATATACTCCGCGAACTGGATTCTCGTATCCACCGCCGGGAGGAGAGGAGCCTTATCCTAAACGATTTCGATTTACTGGAGCGGCCCGGGGAGTTATTGCTTTTTTCGGGGCTTTATTTGCCAGTCTATTTTTCGGGGATCCGGTTTACTGTTTTATGCCGCGGGATTGTATTAGATGTTTGAAAATTTTCTGGGCGAGACTCTATTATTGCTGGATCGCGGAATTGTTTTTCATGGAAAATCGGTGGGTATGTACATCGAGACACTGTGTAAACTATCTTTTTCTATAAATAAAGGGGTATGATTCTGGATCACGGATTGAGAAGTTCAAATTAATTGACGAAAACAATTTATTTTTTAGAAATTATATTTATAAACATTTTAAGAATGTTACTAAAAACAAGATAAGTAATTATATTACAACATATTCGTTTTTAGTATAAAATTGGGTAAAGATGAAAAATCCAGTACGAATAAATTTTAGTAAAACATTTTAGTTCATTAATTTTTGTCAACCTATACTCAATTTTCATTATTATTTCAAAAAACCTATCCTTTCACCAGCAGCCTGAAACCCGTTAATTCAATTTTTCCCTCCCCCCTATCACCAGCCACCCCACCAAACGCAGCCCAGCGACTCCTAATCTTGCATCACAAGCTGCAACCGCTCCCCGCTCGCGAAATCCTCGCACCCCCGCTGACCGTCGGCCGCGCGGAAAAAGGGCACCGCTTCGATCCTCCCTGCGGGCGCGATAGTTTGCCACCGCCTCAAGAAAGTTTTCCCGCTACTCTGCATAAACATTACGGGGGGGAGGCAGAAGGAGGAGGAGGAGAGGCCGCCCGAGGAGAGCGAAAGTGATGACGTTCCGCGCCGGGACGAAGTTTCAAAGCCGCCGTTATGTGTGCACCGGCGGGGGTGAGGGAGAGGGGGTAGTATAGTCGCCCTACGACAATGCACACTCGCCCCTCTGCCGCCGCTGGCCTTCTTCCTCCCACGCGGCGCGTTGGCGGTCGCGAGTTCCGACGCCACTTTTCCACCCCCCCCCCCCTCCCGATGTTCACCCCCTTCATGAATAAATCCCGATGTATTTAGAGTGCACCGCGGGACCGCGATGCTTTTCAGGGGGGGATGTCGATGAAGGACGAATTTCGGGGGCGCTCGGATCGGAGGAGGGTTCGGACTAATTTTCGAGGTACCCATTTTTGTTGGAACGATCCGGGTCGGGAAGTTGGGTAAACTTGTTGGATATAGGGCTACTGCTCTAATTTTCGAGCGGTGGTTGTTATTTCGTCGGACGCTGAAGCTTAAAAATTATTTTTATGCGAACTGGTATAAGTGCAATGACGGGCGGGAACAGCCTTGTTACAGTTAAATTAGTGGTAAAAGATTAAATTTTGTTCGATTTAATTCTCTTTCAATAAAAATTGAAATTGAAAGTATTGATTGTTATTTTCGGATAACATTTAAGATAAACGTCTCATGGATCGTTTGAGTTTTGAAAAAAGATTTCTACAGTAAATAATACAATAAATGTATATATTTATATAAACTCGTAATTTACAATAATATGTCAATTAAGCGAGTCAAGCTTGACTTGAAAATACAAAATTTCCAAATTTCATTATTTATTTAATCTAGAAAGCCGTTCAACCTTACTTTAAAGCTCGGAAATATCAGAGAAAACGGTCACCAGAGTTTCTTATCTTTAATTAACCAAGACTATAGATTGAATCTTTTTCCTCGGAGAAAACAGCGCTCTTCCAAATCCTTTTTCCGCATCGCAGCGGGTGGACGAAAAGCCCAAGACGAACTTTCTCAGCGCAGCATTTTTCGAAAATCCACGCTTCCTCTCCCCCGCAGCAGTCGATAAAACGCTTGGCCCAGGGAGGAGGGGGGGAGGGCATCATTATCGCCTCGGTCGTCCGGCAACAACGGAAAGCGCCAGGACGGCGGCCGGGAGTTAAAAAAAAAGGAAAAAAAAAGGGCCACCTAAAGTAAAGAGGAAAAATAAAGGAAGCCGGGAGGGAGAGAAGAAGGAGGAGGAGGAGGAGGAGGAAAATAGGAAGCTCCGGGAGCGGCATTCGGACCGGCTGCAGTTTTTCCCCGATGAGAAATAGGGTCTTGGGGTGTGTAAACCCAGTTACTTATGGAGGCCATTCCGGTTTGCGGGTTCGGCCTCCGGCTCTCGGGGTTTTAAGGACTTAGCCCCGACATTAGCGTCCCCGGAGAGTAAGAGAAGCGGAGGCTTCCCTCCCTGCGAAGAAAAGAGAGGATATCGAGGTGGAGCGCGGCGGCGGAGCGAGAGGGAGAGAGAGAAGGCTTGAGAGTCGGAGGCCGTAAGGCTGGAAGCGGGAAGAGCGAGAAGGATAATGCTTCGAGGGGGTGAGGTGCTCGGGGATGGATGTGCGGCGATTTGGTTTCCAATCATGGGACGACGGGACGCGCCTCTATCGAGCGAAGCAGAGGCCCGGCCGTCCTCTCTCACCCTCCTCCGACTCTCTCTCTCTCTCTCACTCTCTCGCTGTGCTCTCTGTGTGTGCGCGCAAGCGGCAGCAGCGGCAGCAGCAGCCTTCCATCCCTCTCTCTCCTTCTTACTCCCTTTCTGTTCGTTCGTCGGACTGGCAGAGCCTGCGAAATCCTCTCTCTGTCTGTGCCGGGCGCCGCGGCGCTGCGCGTCTCAACCAACCGTCTCCGCTATCCTGCAGCCACCGCCCTCTCCTCGGCCGTCCGACCTCTCCTCCCACCACCGCCGCCGCCGCCGCCGCCAGCTACCCTCCTAGCCGCAACGTCGTCCTCCGACCAGTCCACACGCACGCACACACACACACACACACACACACACTCGAGGAGAGAGAGCCAAAGGGGCTTCGATGTCGTCCGCACTTTCCCGCAGCAGCAGCGCCGGCAATTCCCAACCTAGGCCAATCCCGGAACTCTCTCGCACTGTCTTCTCTTTCTCTGGTTAGAGAGCTTCCCTCTCCCTCCCCCCTCCGCCTCCTCCTCCCTTCGGCTTCTTCCGCGAAATTCTCGTTACTCAGCCTTTGTTACGCGCGCTTTCCGCAAGCCGAGGCGAGAGGCGACGCTCTCTCGGACGCCGGGAGAGTCTTCCTCCTCCTTCTTCTTCTTCTCTTTTTTTTTTGCTTTTCTTTTTTATCCCGCGCAGCCCCGCCGATGTCGTTCGACGGAACGAGGCTGCACCGGAGGCTTCTTCCTCCTCCTCCTCCTCCTCCGAAGGCCTCGCTCTCTCTCCTTTGGCCCGGCTCGGCCCGATGATTGTCGCGCGCGCGCGGGGGGACGAGGCCAGGCTGCGGAGGCTATCGCGAGATTACGGCGGATGATTAAAAGTCCGATTCGTTAGCGCCGCCGCCGCCGCCGAGAGCTGTTTAAAGCGAGAGAGCTTCGACTTTTCGACAAACGTCGAATTACTCGGGGAAGAAGACGGTGGACTTCCTCTCCCTCTCTCTCTCTCTCTCGCGTGAATTTCAACTTTTAATCAGGGAATAGAAATATAAAGCGCTTTATTGATATTCGTGCGCGCGCTTTGGCTTTAATGGCTTTCTAAAAATAAGTTAATGCTTCTTTTTCGATCGATGGACTGGAATAAAAAAAAAAAAAAAAAAAACAGGAATAAACTTCGGGCCGAATGGAGCGAAAAATTTTTCATCGATTAAAAGTTTGGGGAAACAAATCGGGGTGAAATTTCAAAAAGAAAATAATAAATAGAATTCAAAAAGGTTTTTATTGCGGTTAAATTAATGAACGACGGCACGAGCTTCCTCTTTGTTCTCCATTAGGTAAACGCTGATGTCGCGGTACGAAAAAATGCAAAGCGAACAACACTGTTTTGCTAATGCTAAAGTTTTAAAATTAGATGAAGCTGCACTCTTGCTAAACCTGTGCGTCCTTTATTTGCATAATTTTTTGCAGACGGGAATTCTTTATCTTTCGTTGCGTTATGAATGACAGTACACTCCCTCAAAAATTCTTCGCAGCACTGCGAAGGAAGCGAAATTTTTGTTACTCCATAAAAAAAGTCTCTTACCTGCTTGTAAAGCTCAAAATCTTAAAATATCTCGAAATTGATACTCATAAGGGGTTACCCGAAAGTTCGAGAATCTCTCTCTCTCTCCGCGAAGCCTTCGAAACTTTCCGTCACTCCGAATAAAGTAATTAGCCGCGCCATAAACTCGCTTTATCAAGCGATGCGCGCGCCAGGGAAAAAGGAGCTCCCTCCCTCTCTCTCTCTCTCTCTCTCTCTCTCTCTCTCTCTCAAACGCGATAGAAGTTACTTTAGCGTCCCTCGGAAATATCGCGTCCCAAAGGGCGGCCGGGCGCAGGAAGGCAGCCGCGACAAAGGTTAAAAAGTAATCTGTCTCAAACGGCCGCGGCAATAAAAAGCTAAATCGTCCCCGACGCGCGTCCGCGCCCACACACACCGCCGACGACACAGCTGCACGGGCGGGCGCGCGCGGCTGCCGCGAAAGTGAATAAAAGTTTCTTTTGTAACGCGATGCCGGATAAGATATGACTTTGTAAACGAAGCACTTTGTGCTTTAACAGCGCGAGCCGACAATGGAATTAAAGCGCGCGGCAAAGAGAAGGGGGGGGGGGAGGGGGCGCATCTTCGGAGAGGGGCGCTTTTGGAAACGGGGTCAAAAATATATTCACGAGCCCGCGAGCGCGCTAAGCGTTATGCGATTAATCCTTTGGGGGAGTCGCGCATCAGTGCGACGAGGGCGCACCTCTGGCGCCGGTGTCTCGTCCTTGACGAAGCGCTTTGCGCCGAGCTGCAAAGTTGGAGAGCAGCGCGGCGGTGATCGAAAAATAGCCGAGCCGTTACGATGCTATGCAATTTAAATCGGAGGTGGTGTGTGTGTGTGTTTTTTTTTCAATTCTTGCTTCACTCCTACTCGTGAGGGGTTGTCTTGAATTTTTCGGTAGAAAATCTGCAGGGGTCGTCAGTTTCATTTCCTTTTTGATCCTCGTCTGAAAAACGGGCGATTGAGGCTTCAGTAATTAATCGCGATGTTATTGAAACATTTCAATTAAAGTTCTGAAAGAATTTAACAAATTAGCGTTTTTTTTACCTAATTAATAAACAAACTGGTAAAAAAATCTACTTAAAAATAAACCAAAGTGTAAAAGTTTCCTTGGCAGTAGATAGCACCCGAAATTGGTAAGACACGACATACATATTCACCGCGACATTAATCTGAGATTTTCGCCCTTGTCTCCTGTAAAACGCGTTTCACAAAACTACCCTCCAGATTAAATTTTAACAGACGCCGACCGAAACTTTTACAAAAATAACAAACCTCCCCAAAACCCCCGAACTCGAGAAGCACCACTTTCCGCTCCTCTATACACTTGTCAATAAACGCATCGGCAGCATCCCCGGCGAAGGTCAGCCGGGAAAATTTACGACTTAGAAACAAAGCGAAACAAACGAAAAACAATAAAAAAAAAAAAAAAAAAACGAAAAAATGAAAAAAACGCTCGCGAGAAAAATAGCACGTGCAGCGCAGACGGCGTCGTACAGCTGGCGGGGGGTTGGTTGTGCGCTTGCAAACCTTGCCCTTCCCGCGAGATCGCACATTCGCGCGGCAATAAAGTCTCGTCGAATATCAGTTTGACCTAGAACTACCAAGGCAAAAGCGTCGGCGGGAAGTGCATAGGAATAACGGGCGAGCGCGCGCGCGCGCGCGCAAGCCACCCCGGCGCGAAACTCCCTCTCTCCCTTCTCTCTCTCTCTCGCTCCCTCGCTCGCTTGTTTCCTCCCTCTGACTTTTTCCGCGGCGTCGCGCCCTCTCTTTCTCCTTGCAAGTTGTGTTTCCTCCGTCGCGCTGCTTTCCTTTGCGAGAGCCCCCCCGCTCTCCCTCTCCCCCGTCCCCTTCGCTTTCACTTCGCGTACGTGTAACTGTTCTGTTTACACACTGGTAAGCGGCCGGCAGGTGGGGCTGTTTAGCACCCCGTTCCCTCGCTCTCTCTCTCTCTCTCCCTGTCTGTCGCGCTCCCCGTTTTAGAGGTCACCGTGACGAGAGGGAGTCGTTTAATTTTTTAATTAGCGAGCGCGCAGCCGTTTGCTTAGTCACTTTGTTCTCGCTGCTCTGTGTTCCGCGGGAGGGGGGGGGGGACTTGGAAAACGCTTTATTAGCCAAGTTTTCCAGAGTATCAGATTGTTGAGTTTTGTCTCGTTAAAGGATAATTGAAAAGTTCCGGCTGCGCCTTTTTTTTTCTCTCTCTCTCTCTCTCCCCGTCCTCCCTCTTCTTTTTAACCGTCGCGACTTTCTTTGCCGACGAGACTACTTGAGGGAGCGGTGAATTTTAAAGCGGCGATTAAGAGAATCTTAGGTGGTTTCGAGTTTCTTTAATGTCTTATCTTCGTCGTCGGCGCGAATGGGAAACTTTTTCCCTGAGTTATTCGAGCGTCCGCGGGATATTTTTCGAGCTCCTCCAAGGGAACGTCGATAAATCGTTTAGGAGTCTTTCGTCTGCTACGAGTACCGGAATAAAAAAGCCGACAATCGGATTATTATACCCTGTAATTTAATTACACGTAAATTAGCGATTGTATTTGCGGTTAATCGTGACTGAAAGTTGTTTATGCCCATCGGCGAAAATTGAATAAGTATTTGTAATGAAATTTTAATACTAGTTCAACGATCTAGACAATCCGTTTAAATTACAATGGATCATTCAGCAAAGCTAACCGACACTCGTTAATTAAGCTGCAAATCTTGTAATGCATTGATTTTTAATAAAGTAAAATTGAAGCCCGCTAAACAGCTAGTACACAATTCTCACCCCCAATAAATCACCCCCGACGGAAAATCCAGCACGACGCCCCGATTTATTAAAGCCCATTTCTCGAAATCAAATTCAACCGTCGTCCGAGTGATTCGATTACCGGGCAGCCATCGCCGCCGGTTTATCGAGCATCGCCTCGGAGAGAGGCCGGGCCCCTCTCGATAAAACCGGGAGAAAAAGGCGGCCGGCGTTGCCGCGCGTCAAACGCAGCTCTCCTCGCATCAGACGCCGAGACTCGCGAAGGTCAAGCTCATCGAGATGCGCGTCGTTAAAGCTCCCCCGTCCGTCGGAATAAATCGCGCGAGCTTGCAAATATATATACTGCGGGCGATCGGGAAAAGTGCGTGGGAGTTGAGCACCAGTTTGATGCCCTACATAGCCGGGCGGCAGAGAGTTCTCTCTCTCTCTCTGTCTCGTTCGGCAAGAGGCCAGTGCAGCGGGTGGAGGGAAAAGGGCAGGGAGGGGCGGGGGCTGGAAACGCAAGTGTCGCTCGAACGAGGAAGTGAAGTAGAAGAAGCAGCAGCGGTGGCGGCGGCAGCAGCGGCGAGAGGGAGAGCAGCCTAGCAAGATGCAAGAGCAAGGAGAAAACAAGGAAGAAGTGGGTAGAGGAGGGCGGCCGGGGCTTAGCTTCGTCGACGAGGGGGTGGGAGGGGGAGGGCTCTTTGGGGCTCTGAGAATGCAACGTAATTTGTCTTTGTCTAGTGGGGCGGACGAGCGCCTTTGGGAGCGGGAGAGCGAGAGAGAGAGAGAGAGAGAAGAAGGGCGGCTATGGCAGAGGCCGCCGCCGAGGGGGTGGAGGATGAGTGGTGGCTTTCGGGGGGAGGAGGAGGAGGAGGAGGCCGAGAGAGGGGCGAGTCGAAGGGGCGAGGGAGTAAGAGAGAGAGAGAGATTCCGTGCTTGACCCGCCTGGGATCGATGCGTTCGTCTGCCAGAACGCCGAGACGCCTCGTCCTTCCCTCCCTCCCTGCGCCTCGCTGCATTCCGCACGCTCGCCTCTGCACGCCTCTCCCTCCCCGCGCCGCGAGCGGCGCAAATCCTTCCTCCTCCCCCTCCTCCTCGTCCTCCTGCGCCGCCGCCGCCGCCGCCGCCAGGAAGAAGAGCGAGCTGGCCGTCGTCGCACACATACAGAGGCGATCGAGGATATACAGCGTCCTCCTCCCTCCGCGACGTCGCCTCGGCGTCGTCGTCGTCTCACGCAAAGCCCAGGACCGGGAGAGCGGGAAAGAGAGAGAGAGAGAGAGAGAGGCCGGGAACCGCACCCCGAAATATCGAGCCGCTCCAGCTCTCGCCGATATAGGGCCGCTATCGGCTCAGAGAGAGAGCGAGAGGAGGAACCAAGCTCGTTAACTAACGAACGTCTCGAGAAGATTGGACGCGATCGGAAGGAGCGAGAGGGAGAGAGGGAGAACAGGCTGCCGTTGCACGGGCGTGTGTGCGCCGATACGGCTTTAATAATCTGCGGGAGAAAGAGGGGGAGAGGGGGGGGGAGGCGGTCGGCATAAATTAGACGGAACAAGAGCTTTATGCGCTTTATTTGGGAGGGCGACGCGCTCGGAGGGTGAACGAACTTTGCGCGCGGCCGCCGAGGAGTAGTTCGACTTCTTTTTCGCCCTCTTCTTTCGTGTCTTACCCTCCGCTCTCTCTCTCTCTCTCGCTCTTCTGCCTCTCTGCTAAGGCGCTGCTTCCGGAGAAGGAGGAGGAGGAGACGGCTAACGGGTTCTACTCCACTTCTGGGGCGGCTCGCTCCTTTTATTTTTTAGAGCCGAGGCTGGCTCCCTCGCGAGGAAATTATTCGCCCCCTCGCGATTTTCGAGGGGCTGATACGGACGCGGCGATGCTCCTTTTCCCGGCGGCTCCGACGCGCGGCCCCGATCTCGAATGTCAGCTGCTTTCGACGGTAATTAAGGGACTGGGTTAGAGATAGGAGATGGAAGAGGGCTAAGCAGCCGACGGTTATGAATATAAAAATTCGGCGAATAATGCTGATTTATCGAGGCTGTTGTAAGCACACTTTGACGGGCGGTGTACTTTTAACAAAGCTGCGCGGCACGAAATTTATTATTTGCTTAGAAAAGTTTTGGCCCAAGATGGGTTCGGTTAAATGAAGTAATTTGAATTGAAGAACCGGACTGAATGAATGCCATTCTGAGATAAGGGTTCGACATCGCCGGATAATGGCTTTAAATCTCGAGGTAATTACGTAAAATCTATCATAATTGCAGTGAATCGAGGTTCTTTTTTGTGATATTTCAAGTCGCTTCACTAAAATATAATTAATTGAAAAATCAAATTCACAAATGTCGGCGGGAACAAACACAGCTATTTAGTAGCAGCAAAACAAGCTAGAAAAGTCAAAGTAAACCCATAAAGTATTCGTCGTCAGATTTACTTATCAACTTTTGAATAATTTATCGTAATGAATTCCATTTTTCCCCGAATTGATTTACTTACTTGCCCCCTTGAACATGCCACGAAAAAATTGCAAAAAAGCTCCCTTAGCTACTTTAACCCACTTCGCGCTATACTCCTGCGTCCGAAATGCTCCGTGGAGCGAAATATTTTGATTCTTTCCCCGCCCCAGTCGTCGACTCGTATAATAATTTTAGTCGAAGCGCCCGACAGTTTTCGCCCCGAGCCGATCGCTCCCCTCTTCAATAATTCCCGCTTTTAATAATAAAACCGGCGACTCGCGTCAAAACCCCCTATTCGAGACTGACGGACGCGTATAAACTCCAAATAAAACGCTCGCCGCGCGGCGAGAGGAAAAAAGTCCCGAGATGCGCGGCAGGAATTTATTTAGCATTCCTAAATAATGATATTAAGCTCTCTGCCAGGGGAGAAAAGGAAGATCCATATAACCCGGCCATTAAACATTGTCCATTGAGTATCGGGAATATTTCATGAATCCATCTCTCTCTCTCTCTCAATTTCGCGGCGGCTCCCGTCACTGCGGAGCAGCGTCCCGTTTTATCCTCCGATAATCGTATTTTCGTTGTGCAGCAAACCGGTCACGTTCTGGCGCGGCGCGCGGCTGTCGCGCTGATATTATGTGTGCTTATAATCAACGACTGTAACCTCCGGCTTCTTTTTTTTTTCTTTTTCGTCCGCCGCGCTCTTCCTCCCGTTTTTCGGGCGAAAAGTTTTGCACGTACGGGAACTCTAAGAATGTTCGATATACCCCCCCGGTAGATTGAAAATTATGATTTTTCTTGCTCGTTTTCAGCGACGCCGAGAGAGGAGGGGCTATTGGAAATTGGGTAACGACCCGGTAATTGTTTTCGACGGGGAACTTTTTATTTTCCCGCGATTTCATATAGTTTTTAATTAATATTTAATTTTTTAGTCAAGTCCTTTTTATACAGCTCCTTTTCTACCGATTCAAAAATTATTCTTCGGTGCATCGGACAAAGATTAATTTTTCTTTAATTGAAAGTGTCAGTATTCGCGTAGGTAATCATTAATGTTTTTTATTAAAAATAATAAAGCTCTATTAGCCAAAGTGCTAATTCCGCAAACCCATTACAATTCTATCGCGTTTTCTAAACTATATAGATTGTTATAAATGCCTGTTTAATGCCACGTGAATTAACAATATTCCCAATAAACGGCAAAAAGCAATTGAAATAATTATCGCGGCAGAGCGCGCGCCTCGTCGCAAAATTAAAACGACTCCTGCAATATTAAAGCGGAGTACAATCGATCGGTAATAGTGCATTCGCCCGATCTCCCCCTGCGGCTCGAAATCTAAATATTCGCCGAGGGAGAGAGAGAGAGAGCAAAGAAATTGCTCCCGCTGAAATAAATCGCAAGGCTCGCAATAATCGAGGAAGAAAATGGGCGCGAGAGCTCCGCCTCCTCCGCAAGATGGTTTTAATGATCGCGAAAAAGCTTCGGAGACGCGCGCGGGAAATTCGTCAATGCTTAATTTTAGCCGTGGCGCGGCGGCGGCGGCCGAGAGTATATATGAACATCGGCGAGTTTCCAGGACTGCGGATCGATAAGAGGAAGCGCCGGAAATACGTATCGTTAGTTCGTTCGTTAGTGCCGTCAATTATCAACTAGCCTGGACTCCCTCCTCCTCGCACTTTGGGAGCTTTTGACTTGGGCGCTGCATCGCCTCTCTCTCTCTCTCTCTCCTCTCCTCTTCCTCTCCCTCTGCCTCTGCGTCTAACGTCTCAATTTCCTACGCCCTCTAATTGCCAGGACACTCGATCGATCGAGCTTAATTCATTTTTCTTTCGAACGCGGCTCTCTCTCTCTCTCTCTCGATTTTCCTCCTCCGGTGCCTTCATCTGGTGCTTTTTGCTCGAGCTTTTCCTTTCCGCGTTTCTCCCTTTCTCCCTCTGCGCATGATTGTAAAAATAATATTGATGGGGGATGAATGGATGAATATTATTACGAGAGGTTAGAAGATTGTTTGTTTAGGATAATTAACTTGTAGTAATAACGAGTGGGAGTCGCCCGAGCGTTGCGTCCGAATCCCGGCCACTAATTGGACTTTTTATGCGGGCTTTTTTTTTCATTTAAAATGAAATCGATGGAATAAAGGACGGAATAAAGATTTAATACAGTTTTGTTAATTCAAACGTAAAGCAACATTTATCGTTTGTTATATTATAGCGAAGCACTTCCTGAGATGTTAGGTGTCGCAGTTCAAAGTGTTCAAAACTATTTGACCGATTCGATAAAAGTTCGAAAGCTCTCTCCTCGGAATACCGCTGGCAAAAGTTTATTTAAAAAAGTTTTCAATTACGACGCGACGCGGCATTGAAAATAAATTCTACCGACCGATCGCCGGCAAGCAACTGTATTTAGCGGGCAAAAAGCCCTGGCTCATCACCTAAAAAAAATTCCCCGGCGAACAATAATATGCCTTCCCGGAATATAACGCGGCGCACTGATCGCGCCAGCTAAAAGCACCGATTCCAGAAACGTAAGGTCTCGAAATTCAACAATGCCCGCGCGGACAACAACGTATATATTATCCCAGGGCCGCGCGCGCGCGAGTGTCACGTATCGTCTTAGCTGAACGCGCGCCGCGCCGGAAAAGCAGACCGCGCTGCCGTATACATCGACGTGTCATAGGATATCCATCCTCTCGCTCGCGCGAACGTCAGCCGCGGCCGAGCTTTTTCCGGGAAGCGCTCGCGGCCGCGACGATCTGAAACGCGCCGAAGAGCCTCTCCGCGCGCGCTCCCACAGCCTTTTTGGCACGTACGCGCGGATTGTGCGCGGCTGTTTACCGGGGGAGGGGGGAGTAGACACACACGTACTTCCTCGATGATTCTAAGAAAGGAGGTCGGACGCCGGAGAGAAATTACGGCGCCGCGGGCAGCGCCTGACAGTTTCATGGCACTTTGTCACGTGTGCATGCCTCTGGCCGGGTTTCGTTTTCAGTCCGCCGCCGCTGTGAAATAATTAAGTTTTTCAATTTGCGAGGAGGGCAAGGGCTTCGGATTTTAAGGGGGCTGTCAAATCTGGGTGTTTGTATTTGCTCTTCGTTGCTTTTTTGGCTGCGGCTGAAAAATGTCGATGATAGAACTTGTTTTTTTTTGTTTAAATGTTTAAGGGCACTGTTGGTTTTGTTTGTGAATAATGGTTGTCTTGTGAATTAATTTTTTCATTTTTAACTTTTAAGTTGCCACGGCGAAGAAGTTCAAAAGTTTATCGTTACATTTTTTTACAAGGATTTATTACAGACTCTTCAAAATAAAAGACAAAAAGTTTAAAATCTCAAAAAAAAAAACCATGCATTGACCAAAACAATCCGTCATTTGCGCCAAAATCAAATGAAAACGACATCCATCCCTATTTAGTGCCGGCCGAGGAGAAAAAACGCCGTAAGCCTTAATCAGCGAAGAGCAGCTGCAGAAAAAACAAAGCGAGAGCTCGGCAAAGCAGCGCGAACAAAGAGTGTGTGTACACACAGAGAGAGAGAGGTCCGGCCGGAAAACGAAGCAGGCGCTCGCGAGCGGCAAAGAGGGTAAAAAGGAAGGCCCCCGGAAAGGAACGCGGAAAATTCACGCTCGGTCAGCGCGGGAGACGCGCGGAGCGTGTTCCTCGCTGAATTTCCCGAGAGATAGAAGCGGCGTCATGTTAAAAGGCGCGCCCCGGCCCGATCGTCGCTTGTAACGATCGCGCTCCGCTCCCGGGGGAGCGACGCGCCGGCAAAGGACGCCGAGGAGGAAAAGGACTCTCGCTCCGCCGCGGAGGAGAGAGAGAGAGAGAGAGAGAGCCGAGAGATTAGAGGGACCGACGCAGGCGACGGCCCGAGACTTCTGCTGCGCTGCCGCGACGGATCTCTCCCGGACGACGACTTTCGATTATTGCCGCGCTCGCTTCGGATCGCGGCGCGGCGTGATTTTCGGTTTATTGGCTTTTTGCAATTAAACGAAAAGTTTGAGAGAAGCGACGTGGCGTATACATTTTTCGTTTTGAGAATTATGTTTCGGTTGAAAATTGTACTTTATTCAATGAGGTGTTTAAACAATTTTAATCAAAGCGGATAATTTCTCAATATTTAATATTAAATCTTGCAATATATTCGTTCTTAAGTGATTGATAACAACTTTTATCAATTTGTACGTCGGTATTAAAGTTTTACCGAAAAAATTTCAGTTAAATACAAATTTTAAAATTTCTCTCGCCAATTACGCAGTCAGTATAAAAATTGAAATCCAAACTTATTAATTCCATCTCGTAAAACGTTATTAAATACCCAGCAATCGGCCTCTCCCCGCCGTAAAAGGTTGAAAAGCGGCAAACGAAACAGAAGAGGCCGCACTCGCGCTCGAAACCGATAGCCATCTAGAATCGGCGCAACCGCATAACCCACTCATTTCGCGCTCCCCGGAGGCTTGGAAAACGGCGGCAACTGCCTTTCCCCCCCGGTAAAGACGAGGGACAAAGAATCCTCCTTCGTCCCGTCGAAAGACGGGCATCTTCTCTTCCTCGGGAGAGAGAGAGAGAGAGAGATAGAGAAAACGTCGGGAAACGAGAGCGAGAGATCGGTAGCCTCTCTCGGCTCCGCTCCCGGGGAATTAGATTTGCCCGGCGCCGCTAGCCAAGCGCAACGGGAGCAGAATGCAACGCAATCCGCCGGTAATTTGAAACGCGTTCCTCAGAAATACGAACGTCGACCCTTTTTCCGTGTCCCCCGACGCCCCCGCGCGAGAGAGCAGCGTCCTTTTATTCTTTGCGAGAGCGAGCGAGCGAGCGACCGACGGGAGAGGGAAGTCGAATTTCGGACCTCGATGCGCCGCCGGACCCCGGCTCCTTTTTTGCCGCCTCAACTTCTCGGCTGGGGGAAGGGCTATATATCGGTTCCGCCGAGAGAGGCTTGATTGCCAACCTACGGCGCGGAGGATCTGCCGTCTGGGTTTTCGGCGATTTTTGGCCTGGGAACAAAACCGGGGGATTAGAATCGGAAGTCTCGTTCGTTTATGCGGTTATTAAATATTGTCCTGCGCTTTTAATTTTTGGCTTTTTAAAAAATATTTAATAAATGAGTACTTTATTATTAAATAAGTACTTTGTCTAGAATACAGTATTATTCCTTTTGACGCTTTACCCAATTTCTATGTTTTAAAATATTTTCTAAAATTGAGTGTCATGTAGTTTTGTTTTTTACTTTATAAATAAAAGAACAAGCTAATCAGACTGACTTTGATTGCAATTTCGACTGCATTATTAAATACATTACTCTCATCCCTCTCATTTTAAACTTAAACGAAAGCACAAATAAACGAATAATCGAATAAGTCTAATGAATCAACAGCGACGATATTACCATTTTTCAGCAAACGAGGCACCGTCTCGAGATTCGACACCGCGCCGATCGAACGCAAAACGACCCACTCGCCTCGAATCAATCAAGCACCGCGGAAGATAAAAATTTTCAATAATTTAAAGCTTGGCGGCCCGTTAAAATTCCATCCGGCCTCCTCGAAGGGTTCCGTTCGGCCGCGGCGGAAAAAAACGGAGAGGAGCTTTAATTTGTCGGCGCGCTCGCGCGAGGAAAAATGCGATTAATTCCAGGCACCTCCGTCGAGAGAGAGAGAGAGAGCCACTCTCGCGCACCGAGAGGGGCCGCCGCTCTCTCGCAATGCGCGCGGGGGGGTAGCGGAGGGGAGACGCGCGTTACACACAATCAGCATCCGAGCTGCTCCTCGGGAATTTCCATTGGTGCGTCAGTCCAGAAATCGACGAGTGTTTTTCTTCCTGTAATTTACGGTAATTGCCGATCTCTCTCTCTCTCTCTCTCTCTCTCGGCTGAGGAAGCTCACTCGTAAAGTCTCGTGGCGAACGGCCCCGCCGAAGGAGATTGTGGGCGTGTCACTTAAACGCGATAAACGCTGCCCGCTTAACCTTTGAGCCTGACCCGCCACAAATTCGAGGCGCGCGATGCGTGCACAGGAGAGGAGCCCCCTTTTTCCTGCGTTTGATTCCTCGGCGAGTTCGCTCTCTCTCTCTCTCTCTCGTTACGGGGCAATGACGTATGGACGGCCCCGTCCCCGGGAGCTAATTAACGCAGGGCTGTATATTTTGCATTCCCGAGGAGACAAGAGGTTTATTGGCCTCCGCCGCGATGAAAGTCCGCGGAAAATTGCTTCTCCCGGCTGCTCCCGGCTGCTGCTGCTTCTTCTGTGGAAATGAATTTTTTTTTTCCCTCTTTTTCTTTCTTTTTTTTTTTAGAGAGCACGCTGAGTGAATACTCGGCCGGGACGTTTATGGCTTAATTTATCGCGAATTGGTCGGTTTTTCTGATGATTAGGCGGGCAGGTCGACGTCAAGCGGATGTGAGAAATGGAGTACAAGCAAAAAGTCGAGTTTAGTTTCAATTTTGCAACTATAATAATTAATTTGTCTTTGACTTTGTTAGGACGGACGATTGAAAAAACAACATCACTGGTAGTAACGTTAAGCAGGTTTTGGCCAATTCTTAACTTCTTTCGTAGCTAAAGACGACAAATTGCTATTATTTTTTGTCTTTATCTAATCTAATGATATTTTATGTTTTAAAATGATTTTCTAATGGTTTTTATTTAATTTAGGCATGAATTTTAGATAAAAAGGCCCCATTTAAAATACATGTTAACCAGCCCAACTGATTAATTTTTTACCAGGGATTTTATTCCGTTTTATAAACGGCGTTATTAAGAATTTAATGTATAATTAGCTTAAAGATTTCTGTTTCCAGGAAGTGCAATTCCTCCGATGGCATTGCGTCCTTAATGTAATTTCAATCGGGCAAAACCATAGCCCCGATTATATTTTTCTCTAAAATATTCAACAGCCGATCGCGAGCTTACGGAGCAAAAAGAACCGCAGCAAGTAAGGATATTAAAAATGCACAGTTACAACGAGGGTTCGGAATACAAAGCGGCTCGATCATAAATTTATCAATAGTTATCGCCGTGGAAGGAGAGCCTGGGTTTTCTTAGCAGAAATAAAATGAATATTAAGCGTCGCGCCGGCCGTTTCGGGAAAACTATTCCGCAGTTTTACGAAAAATCGCGCGGCTCCCCTCCGCCTATAAAATCCGGCTCGCTCGCGGAAGATCGGCGATAAACTAATAATACGACTCTTGGGAATCTCCTCCCGGCTCGAGTGAAATTCGCCGGGCAGTCGATTTTTATTGGAGTTTTCGAGATTTAGACGTAAACGTGCCTGGGTTTATTGCGACGGGAGAGAGAGAGAGAGAGAGAGCCCATTGTGATGCAAGATCTCTTGAGCTCGAAAAAAAAGAGAGAGGAGAGAGAGAGAGGTAGAGGGAGCTGCGAAATTACAAAGCGCAGCTCCTCGGTCGCCTTTCCACGAAGATGATTCCCGACGCCGCGGCGCGCAGTTGCCCGCGCGCGCTTTGATGTGGCATTAAATTATTGCCACTCATCGACGAGGTGATACTCCCGGCGAGGAGGCAACTGTCGTGAGAATCGACCGCTCCGCGGGAGCCTAGGCTATTTCTCACGCGCGAAATTGCTGCCCGCCGCCGCCGCCGCCGCCTGCCGGTGTAAAAAATTCCAATTATGCATCGAGAGCTCGGAAAGAGTTTTACGCAAGGCGCCGTGCAAATAGCGAAATGACAAGGAGTTTGGGCCGCGTTGGGAAAGAGTCGCAAACTGCGCCTGCGAATTGAATTACTCGAAAGCGAACGGCTGCTTTTAGGTGAATTATGTGGGTGTTTATTGTAAAATTACCGAACGCTGCGAATCATTTGTTAAAAAAATTTTCTAGGCATTTTTAGCACCTGTACAAAAATTTAAACATTTACCACGAGAGTTGCACTTTTAAAAAAAAACCCTATAGACACAAAATAAAAAAATCGCCCGTCCCTCTAAAATTGGCATTTGGAAAAAAACTATCCGCACTCGTATAGACTTCGGTTCCCGGCAAGTTTTCCCCCGGAGCACATAATTTCCCGCGCGTATTTTTACCTCGTCGGAGCTCGGAGGGGGGGGGGGGCGCCGAAAAAAAAGGGTAAAAGCCTTGTGTGCGCGAGCGCGAGGCGCAAAGTCGGCAATGTCAGCGCGGGGCTGGTCCACTTTGGCCTCCCGGGCTGGCGGGCGTCGGTGCGCGGCGCTCGATTGGATATCGCTCTCCTTCCACACACACACGCGCGCGCACACACACACACACAGGTCTGTCGGCGCGGCTAATTGGCTGTGAAATGAAATCTAACGAAAAGGCCTTTTAGGCGTGATGTGCGCACAGTCTCTGCGCCCGATGCTCGCTCGTCCTTTTCTCCAATTCTCTCTTATTTTTTAGCTCTCTCTCTCTCTCTCTCTCTCTCCGCGGCGTCCGGCTATTTTTGCACGATCGGCGCGGCGGCCCCTCTCCTCCTCTATTTTTGCGCCCCGCTAACGGCCGCTTTTCACCCTTCGTCTGCCCCGGCCGCTTTTATATTCAGGCGTTTTATAGCGGGCGATGCGTCGCAAGCCGGCCGAAACCTTCCGAGTGTGGCAAAGGGTGGCCGGGAGGGAGAGCGAGAGAGAGAGAGAGAGAGAGAGCAAAAAGAGGAAGGCGCAAAAAACGGCGGAGGCCTTTTTTTCAGCACTGAATACTGAAGAGTCGAGTGGCCGCCCGGCTGGGCTTTTCCTTTGACTTCTGCGAGAGCGTGCGGAGGATCAGCAGCGTGTAGACGATGCGAGTATACCCTTTTAATTATTATCGGCCTGGAATGTTAGAGGTGGCTGCCACTTTACTTTCAAAGCGGCGTGTGCACTTCAAATCATCCTTTTCGAGTGCACGCTTATAAGGGCAGAAATATATTTATTTCGGTTTTCGATTCGAACTCGTTTTTGCGTGTCTGCGCTGCGCAAATCGGGCAAATTATTGTCTCCTTCTCAGTGGATTAATGTCATTAATCCTGGGTAATAAATAAAGTACTGCTGTATTTATGTTCACCATTGTGATTGTCAATGCGATAGTTTGCGCCAGTAATAAAAGTATTAATACCTACTCTTGCTTCCAATGAATACTTATTACACAAAGTGCAGGTTTGCATCGGTGAAAAATCTGAAAGACGCTAAATGTCTCGGTCGAAAGTATCCAATACATTACGTAAATTATACAGTTGATAAAGACGAAAGCGAGGGTACGTAAACTTAAACAATGAAGTAATTGCATAGCATTTGAATCATTAACTATGTAAGGTAAAACTAATTGCAAGACTCGGAAAGCAATGGTAATATTTCTATTGCTGAAAAATATAAACACAATGGTTCAATTTGAGAATATAATATTTGATATGGAAATAATACGCGCGCCGATGCCTGACGAAGCTTCGACGTTATTTTCTCGAAATATTTTCAAAAATTCAAAACTATAAATTCTAAATACTTCTCGTCGAATAATAATCGACACACGCGCGTTCCCAGTAAAAATACTTCACTTTTCCTAATAATACTTGAAAAATCCTCTCACCAAAGTATGTAGTCAGTCTCTAACCAGAAAAGGATCAGGGGTCCGGATCATGGATTTTCTTATAACTTCGGTATATGTTTTCTAATTTTAAGATATGAAAGAAACCGCGTCCATTAGGCCTAACGCTCAATTTTTCAAAAGTTATGAGCTGTCTTAGCGAAAATCTAAGAAAAATCAATTTTTGTTCAATCACTTATAATTTTTCATCTGCTTTCTGTACAGTATTTTAACTGTCGGCATTCGAAAGGTGAGATCAAATCCTATCGATTAAAAAAAAGATCATCTAAAAATCTTTATTTGTTCAAAAGTTATAGTCAAACAAAAAATGACCATTAAAATTGCATAAAAAAATTACAAAAATTCACCGACGTAATTTTAGCTTATTTTTATTGTAAATTTTTATTTAGCTATAACTTTTGAACAAATAAAGATTTTTAGATGATCTTTTTTTTAATCGATAGGATTTGATCTCACCTTTCGAATGCCGACAGTTAAAATACTGTACAGAAAGCAGATGAAAAATTATAAGTGATTGAACAAAAATTGATTTTTCTTAGATTTTCGCTAAGACAGCTCATAACTTTTGAAAAATTGAGCGTTAGGCCGAATGGACGTGGCTTCTTTCATATTTTAACATTAGAAAACGTATACCGAAGTTATAAGAAAATCCATGATCCGGACCCCTGGTCCTCTCCTAGTGAGTATTGAGTATCGACTATAAATTCGAGCCTTAGATTCCCAAGACATGGCTGTTCGAGGGCGCGGGTTCGAATCCGCCCGCCAGTCCGAAATTTTCGAAAACATTGCAAAAAAATATTTACCAGATTTTTCGGAATCGAACTCGATGACCGCAACAACCCCTACAAAAATCACGGGTACCAAAATCTAGTAAATCTACTGACTATAGTTAATACTGTCGCTAATACCCGAAAGGGGGATGCGAGATTAAATAACTAAATTAAAGAAAAAAAAACACTTTTATTTTAAAGAAGTAGAATGATTCTAAAATATATATGTTAATTAAAGTGAAAACAACTTATGAATTATTCTTTAAAAAAAGTACAAGTTTTTCTATAAATTTAAGCTTAAACAGTTTTAATTGGTCTTTTACTAGGTTTTTTTTTTAATTTTAATCTGATTATTTCTAATATAATACTAAATTCGAATTCTTTGTAACATTAATAATTTATTTAATATATTGATCGATTAAACTCATAATTATAGTGATACCCGAGTATTATTTCGTATGATAAACAATTAGTCTACTTTAAAATTAAAATGACGTTAAATCATCTGATATTGTCGTTAGTTTAGACATTTATTCTATCCTGAAGCTTTACATGAGATATTATATATTTTTGTTTTAATCTCGTTTTTAATTCATAAATGGGGCCTAAATGGGCAAAGTAAAAAGGACATTTCAGTAAAAATCAATTTACAACGTCGGAATCGCAGGTCCTCCTTAATGCATCAGCACGCTCCATCATAACTCGGGCAAATCATCCCTTGCCAGGCGCAGCTGCCGCGAATAATTGACCGTTCGCTTCCGCGGAAGAAAGGGTCCATTTGTGGAATTGCTCAAATCGCTATCGGCAATTTCTCCGAGAAGCTCGCCATCCTCAACCTTCACCTCCAGCTCCAAAAGAAGAGCAGCACGAAGGAAAAGAAGAAGAAGAAGAAGAAGAAGAAGACGAAGAAGAAGCATCCTCTCGTCAAAGGTCCGCGGAAAAGTCGTTTCGCCTTCGGGTTCGCTTGCCATTGTGGAAAAATCAGGCACGTACGCGTCGAGCGCTGAATGCCTGTCAGCCGCAGACGCGGCTTTTGTGCGCGAAGACCAGTAGCCCAGGGAAAATTGTTCGTTGCGCGGCCTGGAAAATGAAAGAGCTGCGGGGCGATGCGGCCGGGCTCTTATTTTTCTACGGAGGAAGAGGAGTGGTATCATTCGCCTTAATGCATTAATGCCCAGGAGGAGGAGGCAAGCCTTTGTTGGCAACGTTTGAGGGATGGAGGAGCGATGGGTCGTCGAGGATGTATTGCTGGGGTTTATTGTCGGTGATGGGATAGTGAAGTTTTCGGGCATTTTAGCTTGATCGAATTCAGGCGGTGTCTTAGGAAAAATTTATCAATAGTACAGTCGTTTGATACCTGTCTAAACACAAAGCAATGAATTAATTATTTTGGAAAACTAGTTTCTTGAGGTATTCTATTCATTAAACCTATAAGAATTCTTTTTTGTAAAAAGTATTTACTGAAAATAAAAGTACTGAACGTTATGACTCGGTTTATTTTTAAATGTTAAAGTATAGATTTTATTAGTAATAGTTTCTCTAACATGATTGTTTGTCTCGTTATATTAATTTTCCAAAAAGAACTGCATCAAATGCATAGATCTAATTGACGTGAATTTTCTTTTTTTTATTAAGAACCATAAAGAAATAATATAAATTACAAAACATGGCGAGAAAAAAGGCATTACTTGGTGGATCGATGCTGTCTTTTGTACCTCATTCTACTATTTTACTGATTATTACAAGGGTAACCGTAATTTATATTTACGATATATTAAAAAATTCTTTGCACACATTGCATCTGAAAGTAGAGTGATATCTACAGATCTATACCTTCTTGCGAAGGAAAGCAGACTTGCGCCCTCATCATCTTGAATCTGGCAAAACAAGCAGTAGGCGTGAAAGGCGAGAATCACGGGGCGAGAGAAAAAGCGGCAGAAAATTTACAAAAAAAAAAAAAAAAAAAGGAGAACTCCCGGATAGAAGTCGCGCATAAAACCCCTCTTAACAAGAACTGGGAGAAAGCCTGTGAATAACATTCGGCGAATATGTTGCGTTACGCTGATTTTTAATCACATGCATCGAGCAGACTCTCTCTTTCTCTCTGAAGGCTCTCGATGTCGCTTATGCAAAAAGCTTTCTCGCCCTGATACGGTTGTCATTGCAGAATTTTAATGGCATATGGATGTACGTACGTCGGGGGGGCTCGAATTCCGCGCAACGAGACTCCATATGTACGCGAGCGAGCTTTGGGGTTAAAAAAAGTGCCACAAAGCCCGATGCTGCGCCGCATTTTAATAATGGATTTATGCGCATATGCTTAGCGCCCCGCCATTATTATTTTCCCGGGTTGGAAACCGTTTCGGAAGGGGGAGAGCGTTAGATAGGGAGGTTTTAGAAGCGCGCGTTAACGGTTCTGTTGCCTATTTTTCTTTCGAATGCGACTGTTTTGCATTGTTTCGACGACGAACGAGACGTTGAGAGGGATGATTCAAAGCGGGCTCGTTTTTATGAAGAAAGCTGCATTTATGATTGTGGATCATGATTTCGCGCAGTTTTCTCAGTAAATATGTCAATATCGTTTAAAAATATGATGAGTTAAGAGTGTTTCAAGCAGCATTAAAATTACATTAAAATTGTCTAATTTTATTAACTTTGATCAGCAATTTTTTACTTTTTATTCAAAAATTTAGATTTGTAAAAAAGTATTCTATCAAGCCCCTAAAAGTAATGGTCCAATAACTGTTGTTTTGGTGTAAATTATTATGTCTAATTTATACATCTCTACAAAATATCATAATATAAAGAAATAAAATTTCGGTTAGCTTATTTTTTTCTTTCTATTATAAAGGACTCTTAAAGCCTTATTTCTAATTAAATTGATTTTGAGTTGTAAAAATAAGCTTGATAGATCAATTATTTCTTTCATAAATGGTGAAGCAAATAAATAATGATTGTAGTTACTGCTGCATAAACATTATTTACGTTAAATAAAAAAATTAATTTTCAAATCTCTAAATAATGTAATCCCAGGTTGCAGGTCCATAGTATCCCAGAGGCCGCGTCATTATTTTTTCTATCTTCAACTTTGATCCAACCTATGAAAAACAGTTCTCTTCATAAATAATTCCCCTCAGCGCAAGCCCGCTGCACTATCAGCTTTCGGCAGCAATTAATTAAAAAAAGGGGCCTCGCAAAGGAAAATCATTAACAGAGCAAAGGCTCCTTTTCACAGCTCGAGACGCGCGGCCAAAGAAAGCGCAGCCCTTTATCAACTAAAAAAGAAAGCTCGCCTGCGCCGGTAGAATCATCTCAATTAAAAGACTTGGCCGAAGAAAGAAAAAAAAAGAAAAAAAAAGAAAGCGGCTCGTTAGACGGCCGCTCGTCGCGCTCTTTTTTGCCTCCCCAGACGTAGGCGGCTGCGGCGCCATTGCGACGGCACGCGCGGATCCCTTTCAGGCGCGTGGGCGCGCGTGCGGCCGCCATCTTCCAGCGAAAAAAGCGGCGCCCCGAGAACGAGCATAATGCCCGGGCCCTGAATGAGGGCATTGCCGTGGCGAGCGGCCGACCGCCAATCTGCATGCTCTCTTTCATTTTCGCTTATTTTTTTGGCTAACGTTTCATTTTAGAACAAGCGTCGAAGACTAACGCAGACTTTGTTGAGCCGCATTTTAGGCTTATTGATTGGCGCGAGCTACGAGGAGGACCCATATAGGTTGGAGCGAAGGATCATCAAGTTACCGTTTTAAGAGCCTTCTTTAATTTAATTCTTATGTACAATATTCTATTTGCTTTTATTTATGAGAACAGATTTTTTTGCTACTTCGGTGTCTAGTTTTCAGTGTTTTTATCCTTGGAGAACGCTTCTGAAAATATCCCTCTGGACGTTAACGATGCATATTATTACTTTGTTTTTTCGTCAGTTCAAGGGAAAAACATATTGTTCATTATTGTGCAGGTCAAGATATTTTCTTTCCTTATCTCTATGTATATTCGAGTAGCTTTATTTCTTAAGGTTATATTAATAAATGATTTATGCCTCAAATCAACTGAGCAGCTAAAAACACTTTCCCAATTAATAATAATTTGAATAAATTGATTAAATAGAAACTAGCCTACTTATAAATTTTATTTACCTTTATCGAGTAATAAAAAATTGATTTACCAGACTCGGGCGGCTTCTATTTCTTCGAAAAGCAAAGAACACTCATGTTTATGAAATCGCTCGAAAAGGCATCCATTCGTTATTCCGCATAGATCCAATCACTCTTCACCTTTTCAGCCAGCAAGAGCCGAAGCGGCCTGGCTGCTATCACCCTCGGCATCGCGTCCTGGCGAACCTCGCTCGCTCCACCCTTTCGTTCCAGCTCTCGCGCTCGAGGAGGCATTAACAAAGTGACTTTTTCAACTAATGGAAAGGCGTCGCGGCGGCGAATCCGCCGACTAACGACGCCCGGCGTATTAATCCGCGCGTTCTCCAGCTCTCACACACGCCGCCGCGGGGCGTCTTCGGGCGCCATTTTGTCATTAAGTCGTCCCAATCGGAACGCGACGTAAGTCGCTTAAAAAAGGGGGGCGCCCTTTGAAAACATTTTTCTACTAATGGCTCGCTCGTCGGAGCAGCTCGCAGCCGGATATAGGCGTGCGTCGTCTGCTAGAAATAGATTACACGGGGACCGAAGAAAACGATTTGGGGAGAGGAGGGTTGGAGAACCGTCGGTCGAGGCCTTTCAGTGCTGCGAGCTCGTAAGAGAATTTTCTGCGCTTTTTCAGATGGACAGATTCAGATAGAGAAGAGAGAAGGGCTTTTGTGAGCTACGAGAGGATTGTCGCGAGAATAATGCGTTCACTTAACTAATTGAACGACTGCTAGACTGTTTTTCATCACTCTCTGTGCTCTTCTTGCCCGAGGACCTGATGATGCACATCTTGAGATGCAGTTCTTTTAGACGATTGGCGGACGCTATTGTGCTTCTAAAAATTTCACCGATGAGTTTGCGCTTTCTTCTAGTCATTCATTTTCTTTCAACAAAAGTAGATCTTCAAAAAAATGTACATCTTTGGAGATTGAATTATAAACTTATTTCCAAACTATTGAAGGATAAGCTTCAATTATTAACGAAATTTTTTTTATTATTATTATTTATTTTTTTACTCTTAGACCCCAATAAAGAATGCCAAATAAGAAACATCTGTTAATCTGACAACTTGATGGTTTACTGTAGTAGAATTTCAAAGTATTTGTAAACCAAAAAATAGTAATTGTATAGGTTTTTTTGCATCTGGAGCATGTTTATTCTAACTATTACTAACAAGCATCAACGAGTGAAAATGTATATTCTTCTATTCACCAGTAGAAAAAACTTGTCAGTTCGGAATACGATGTTAAAATCGATTTGGTCAAGGCTAAAATACTGATGGTGGAGTCCAACAACCGAGAATGGCTGAACAAATGTACACATTGATGGGCACTTTTTCGACAGTTTCAAATTTTTTATTTGTCAAAATAAGGTTTTGTAATATTGGAAAGTGATTAGAATGATTCCTCCGAACAAAAATATTTTTAATTTTTTTTATTAGAAAGAGCCGACATTTCGACATCCAAAGTAACGTCTTTCTTAAGGCTTGGGTTGAACTTTGAAAACACATAATACGATTTGTTCAGCGCACATACACACTCTTTCTAATAAAGAAAATTAAAAATACTTCTGTTCGGCGTATTCATTTTAATCACTTTCCAATATTATCAATCATCTTAGAACCGAACATTCGAGTCGTCGCCAACAAAGAAGATAAAGTTTAAAAATGAAAATTAGAACAGTAAAACTAGTAAATAAGCAGTGACCAAAATAATATAGTGCATAGTGATAAGACGAGTTTCAGTTTAACCCATTAACCGGCAAATTTTTTCTATTTTTTGAGCCTATTGACCAAAATTTTTCTATTTTTTGAGCCTATTAGATTCTATTGAAAAAGCAATCGAATATTACCGTGAAGTCCATATCCTAAGGCTTTTGGGGTCGCTCTTTTCGAATCCGTGGTTAGATTTACGGAAAAATCTGTTACAACATAACATTTTTCATGCTTTTTTAGAAAAAAATGCAATTTTTAATGGTCATTTTCTTTTTTAATCGTGAATCTCGCCCCGATAACGGTGTAAAATGAAGCTACAAAGTATTTCAATGTGGTCATTAATACTTTTCCTTAAAGTTCATATGAAAAAAAAAAATTTCCATGCGGATTTTATTAATTCTTACTATAATTGTATGACGCCACAAGTACAATGAATATATACTTGCAGCTCATTCCAATTGCATTTTTATAAAAATTACAGAAGAACAAAAGTTTATTATATAAGGCCCAAATTCAATTTTTGAGAGAAGGTATTCAAACGTTAGAATATCTATAAATTTCAACTTTGCACTTGAAAATATGCATTTCCATTTAAAAAAGTGGTTTTAGGACCATGACACCCCAAAAATCACATCAGGCCGAAAATTGGGGACTATCGTTTCAAAGATTTTCGTCGTCAAAGAAACTTTTGTTCTTCTATAATTTTTATAAAAATGCACTTGGAATGAGCTGCAAGTATATATTCATTGTACTCATGGCGTCATACAATTATAGCTACCATATCCTTAATAATTAATAAAATCAGCATGGAAATTTTTTTTTTTTGTGAACTTTAAGAAAAAGTATTAATAACCACATTAAAATACTTTGTAGCTTCATTTTACACCGTTATCGAGACGAGATTCACGAATAAAAAAAAAAAAAAATGACCATTAAAAATTGCATTTTTTTCTAAAAAACATTAAAAATTTTAAGTTATACCAGATTTTTTCGTAAATTCCAATAACCAAAAAACCTTAGGATATGGACTTCACGATAATATTCGACTGCTTTTTCAATAGAATCTAATAGGTTCAAGAAATAGAAAAATTTTGGTCAATTTGCCCGTTAATGAGTTATATATTAATAAATAAAAAATATTTTTTATCTACATAACTATGAAGTGAATTTAATTTTGTATCTATTTATTAATAGAAAGCTGTATCGTTAATTAGAAAATTATCCATCTATTGGATTTATAAACTATTTTATTGCAATTATTTAAACAGGTTTGTTTTCTTTCAAATATATCGATTCTACTGTAAATTTTCTTATTTTCTGATTGAATTTGCTTAAAAAATGATGGCTAGCTTTTCTTGAATCGTGTTATTAAATTAAGAAAACGGTTAACTTTTTTAATATAATAATATGATAAAATGTTCTGATTACCGTTGTGACTTAGATCAGTGGTAATTTTACTTGATCTTTCAAACTAAAAATTTCTATTTTTTAAAACGGAATGTAAACTGCTCTGCGGATAAAAATTGTAGTACGAGTCAACTGACCTAGCATTTTGCTAAAAATCAATGTTTCAAAAATTGCCTCTAACGAGTCCATTTTACCAGAAATTTTTCATCGCGATAATTTGCAATCTAAAAATACCACAATCAGAAGCCATTCTTTAGCAGTGCTAAACTGGAAAAAAAATACAAAACTAACTTTCCTCGTTATTGTGCACTAAATTCAGCCCAGAGACCCGCGTTATAAGTGAACGTTCGCTTTATTATCGGAATTTGAATGATAAATCGTCGACAAGCGGAGGGATCTTTTCTTAAGCTTGAGCGCGACAGAGGAAGAGAGCGAGAGAGCGAGAGAGAGAGAGAGAGAGAGAGAGAGAACGAATGCAAATTCGGAGGCCCCTTTTCCCCTGCACGGAAAGTCGGGCGGGCGAATATCGCGTAATTCGGCTCGTTAGCCCTGTTATTTAGTCGAAATTTTCCCGCTGTGTGTGAGCGCGGCAGAAATCGAGTGCGATTTGATATTTAAATTTGATAATTGCGTTTTCTCGCTAGCAGGCGGTCGCTCGGCGCCATCTCTGCAGCGAGTCCCCCTTCGCTCCCTGCCTTTCTCTCTTTCTCTTTCGTTTCGCACGAAACTGCCATGTTGATTTTTGCGCGGAGGCGAGTCACTTCGAGAACCCCCACTCCGAAGCTACTATATAACCTACCCTGCTAAAACTCACTGGGACATTTATTTACTCGCAAAGTTATTATCAAACGGGCAATTCGAGCTTTTTTTAAGGAACAGTATATTAATAAAAGATTTCTTAAGTCATAGTCGAGAAGGTTTTTGTCGACAACATTTTTCAGCATAATTGTTATTATATATGTATACTGCATAGGCTGCGTGGCTGATTTCAAGTACACCAATTTTATTGATTTTTTTTTCCTATTTGAGTATAAAACATGTAGAATAGATCACTAAATTGACAATAGACAAATGTTACTATTTACTACATTTTTTGTAAATCAAAGGTTACGATTAATCATTTGTAGAAGAATAATATTGATTCGCTTATAGCAGAACTATGATAGAGTCGAATAGTTGGAGAGGCCCTTGTCAGATCTAATCTGCTCAGTTAAAAAAAGTGAGTTCCCGCAGCTCTCCAAGCGAATAGGATTAAGGCCTCGGCGCCTTTTCCACACCCGTCCACACTCGCTCTCAGCAAATAGCGGAGTTATTACTCGCGTGACTCTCCACCTCCTTGGTCCTCCGCTCGTCGCGCCTCCCCTCCCCCGCCAGTTGTCGCGTGCCGCATTACAGCAAGAGCCTGCTGCCGCGGCGCAAAAAGCGCGCATACGTCTGTCCCATTATGGCCGCCGGGGGGAGTACAGTCCTCGAAGGAATTACGAGGCGCGCCGGGAGATGCGCGCAAAAATTGCTCTTCTCGCGTTACCTCCCGCCTTTTTTCCATTAATTAGAAAGGGGAGAGCAGCGGCCATCTTGACTCACGAACGAGTCCCGCCCCTGCCCTTTTGTTTACCGGCGCTTTTTTCTTTCTTTCGAGTAATGATTCCTGCTGCTGCTGCCGTCCGGAGAAGCCAAGCCTCCGGACTCGGATGCGAGCATTGGCGAGAAGGCCAGGGATGGAGTGAGCGAATGGTGAGAGTCGCGGAATTCGCTATTGTTGCCTGAGTTTCGGGATAGGTAGCCCGGCAATTTGCAGGAGTGAAGGGCCCTTGGCGCTCCTGGCAACCCGGGATGCGATGGATCCGGGGCCCACCTTCGAATATCTTGCATTATTTGGTTAGGCTTGTTTTTTTTCTTCAGGTAGCCGCAGTGCAGTTACGCGGTTGTCGGAAGATGGAAAGCGAGGTAATCGACGCATAGGGTTGTGAATTTAATTGATAATCAGTTTTCAAGGTATGTAATTATATATTATTTAGTTTCATTGCCAAAGATTATGGCTTTCTTGCAAAGAGTACCTTTAAAGTACCCATTTTGGTTCAAAGTTTAGGAAAGTCTTTATATTTTTTATATTTTTTATATTTTTTCTTAAGTAAAAAATCTACTTAAATTCATTAAATATAGTTTTAAAACCGCAATATTAATTGTAAAAACATTTTGGGATGCAGAAAAATGAATATTCACTTATTGGAACTGTTTTATTTTAAAAATATTGTATAAAAAGACTGTATAAATATTTCAGATAAAAAAGAAGCCTGGCTTTCTCCTCATATTGTTTCAGTAAGTCTTTATTGAACAGATTTAATTTAAAATATTTAATAAAAACTTTTTTAAACACGCACGAAATTTTCATGAAATGATGCCTAAATTAAGTTTTTTAGATTTTTCAGATGAACTATCACATGAAATTTTTGTGTATAATAGTTACTTTTAATTAAATTTTTCAATAGTTTCTCTTATAGTATAAATCAAGAAAAAAGTTTTCACTGAAAAGATGTCACGTTTCAAAGAAATTTTTAGAAACGGCTTATAACGTACTAAAAGCTAGTTATTATATTAATCTACTTTGCTATAAGGAATTTACTCTTGGTAGATTTATTCAATGGCATTGTAGAACTTTTTTTTAAATATATAATTAAATATACTGTCTCATTGACACACGATTTCTTTGACTCCATCATCACTAGTTTTTGAAGGAAATATATAATATTATAACTAATAATCGCTTACTTTGGATTATTTTTTAGCTACTTGAAAAATTTTAAATAGATGTACATTCAAAGATTTATAATTATAAGACAGTAAAAGAAACAAAATTATATAATTTATTAAAATAATATACTTGTCAAAATAATCATTAATCCGAATTTTTTATCATCACGGATTTATAATAAACAAATATCGTTTAAGATAACCATCTTACAATTAGATTGAAATACATAAATCTATTTCGGAAGACACGAAACGTCTCAATGGAAAAAGTGCGCGTCGAAATATTTCCGGCGAACGTCGAGCGTTAAAAGTCGCGAGAGAGAGAGAGAGAGAGAGAGAGAGAGTGCTGCCAGCATGATTTCCGCGTGAAAACTTTTCAGCCAAGGTACCAAAAGAGTCTACCGGAAGAGCCTGGAACATCTGCCTCTGATAATATTTGGACTTGTCCCTTTGGCGGCGGCGGCCGACAACTTTTGTCCGTCGGGATTTCAATGCGGACCTCACTCAGCGGGCATTTTCCGATCAAATAATGGAAAACGCGCCCGAATGTCGCGTGTTCGTGAGGTGCTCCACCGTGTTTTGAACGTCGTGACAGGCTGAAATGACGCTGATGTGATTTAAGAGTTGGGCGGCGGTTTGCTTGTTGATTCATTGCGTAGCGGATGAAATTAGATTGTCGTTGCCAAATGTTTCAGGTTCTACGATTTTTAAAATATTTCATTCATTATTGAGAAAACAAACAGCTGAATGGTTTCTTTTGAAAATTTTCAGTTACATCATGAGATTATATATTAATCCTTGACGTGTTTTTAGTTATTTTTCAAATTGTAAAAATATATATCGTCAATGCAAAATTCTCCAGAAAATAAGGAATGATAGACATTTCATTTTAATTTTAATAATCAAATACGTTTAGCTAAAATTCTTCTACCTGTTGCTAAAATAATATTATATATGTATATTTATTATATATATTTAATAACTTAATATGATTATTCGAAGATGCTTCTAATTTCATCGAAACTAAAGAGAATGACTTTGCTCAAAGCAATTCAAAGCTATCATTTTAAGCGTATCAGAAGCATATCACTCTGAACATGTTAGTTCAATTCTAAAAATTATTAAATTCTCAAACTACAGTAATCTAATTATTTTCATCAAAAAAGCTTAAATTTCCTATTACACTGGCACTTATAAAATTCAGTGCTTTATTATATATACTAGTTTTTAATACTATAAAGAGAGTTCTTATAATAATATTTGGAGCAATAAATAAAATGTAGATTTTGTATCTGAAAAATTTAATGTTTTAAAAAAAAATTTTACTTTTAAGTGATTTCAGTTTTTGATATCTCTGTATTGATTTTGTGCTTGATAATATCAGTAAACAGTGAGAACAAGAATTAGAGTTGAAATTAAAATGAGAACTTTATAGTAACAATTAGACATGAGTTAAGCATTTTTAAATACAAAATAATTAATCACTTATAAAAAGTCGCATAACAAAAGGATTATGAAAAAAGTTTATGTATATAAAAGTAAAAAAATACTTAAATAAATATGTTTGTTTTACGAATATTTTGAGATTATAAGGTAATTTTATATCATTTCGGAAATATTTGATAAGTACATTTTTATTAAGAAAACTAGGGAAGTAATTATAAGAATAACCAAATATTTTGTTCATAATGTAAATGAAAAGCGATGCATATTGCACTGGTCATTGTCAATATTCAATACATTGGCAAAATATTGCCAATAGCTTCGATTTAGTATGCTTATTTAGACAGTTTCAAAATATTAGACAGCAAATTTTGTAAATTTAACATCTATAAAAGACTTTTAAACTCATTAAAAAAGTATTTTTTTACTCGGTAGTGAAAAAGATTCTACTCAGCTTTTTAATTTAGAAAAACAACGTTTACAAGAGCTGAAAATACGTTGTCATCTCAGCCGTCGAATAGAAAGAGTGCCTTTTACTGATAAATTAAGAAGCTTTTGACTTGGAAAAGATTTTAAAACTGCAGCATCTGCCAGCCGAAAGCTTGAGCCTCGAACACTGGTGCGACGGAACGCTTCACTCTCGCGATCCGTCGGAACGCAGTTGGAGCTCTCAAGAGCAACGCGGCAGCTGTTCAGAAACTACTTTTTTTTCAACCCTTTGTTTATCGAATTTCGTTTACAGTCAATGTTTTCTGGATGCTCTGTGAATGTTTTTTAGATCACTGCTGCTTGGTTTTTGAATATTTTATTTGACAGAGAGAAAGCCTTGAAGTAATTACAGCTTTCTAAATTAAGTTACTTTCTTAAGAGAAGTAGTGCAGAATTATTTCTCGTTAAATGTTCCATTATATTATGCGTAATCTATATATAATGCAAACATTATTTTGTCCTCCAAGATTTTTGAAACAGCAATTAGTTTTATTCATGAAGTAATTTCAGTTTGGAAAAGCTTAAATAAATGTCTTTCCGCTTTATGAAATCTGCTTTTAATTATTCACATTTTATAGTTGTACGTAAAAGACATAAATCAGTTTTCCTAATTTAACTAATGCAGATTCATAAATGAATGCTTCATTAACTCAAATAAATTTAACCAATTTCCCTTCAGTGTTCCATTTCGAAATTCGCCAATACAAGAGCAGCCAACAAACGCTAACAAATTCAATGAATAAACGTTCTCTCAACTCTCCGGCAACCACACATTCTTCTCGCTCGCTCGTAAACCAAGTTAAGTAACACAATATATCCAAAGTTATTGCCGGCGCCTGAAAAATCCGACCAATTTTCCACTCGCTCGACGCAAGTACCCGTGTCAGCGTCGCGCAAATTCGCTTTTTCAATCTCGGCGGCAGCTGCCGTATAAATTTTCCGTCGGCTGCTCTAGCTCCAGCGAAATTCAATATCGAGGCGCGCGTGCCGAGGCCGGAAATGAAATTTGAAGTTCATGGTTATGCGGCTCGTTACTCCCGCGAAGTAACGGCGAAGTAAACGCAAGATTTATATCTTCCGCCCATCAATTAGCGGACAAACAAGACCTTACAAGCCGCGGCGCTGTGACCGTTTGAATCCTCTTTCTTGGCGGTTTCTGTTTTCCTAAGATTTTGCTTTGAGATAGTTTCTTGGAAAATCTTTCGTTATAATTACATAAAACTTATGCTCTGTTAAACAAGTTCTTTCTGTAAAATGCTTCTACTTTTTAGTACAGTATAGTAAAAGATGCACGGAATATTCTTTTTAAACGTTTCTTTAATTTAATTTATAAGGTTTTGGTCAGTTCAATTAAAAGTTCAATTTAGCAAAAACATTACTCTTGCGATTATTAGCATTAAGGATTATTAAAAACATTAAGTGTATTTTATCGAAAATTTAATTAAACTTATAATAGAACTTTCTTAACAGATGCCATTTTAAAAGAAAAACACTTATATAAAGAAAATTCCAAATAATTCAGAATATTTCACATGGATTACCAAGAAAATAAACCTATAGAGCAGTAAAAAAATGTTTGCACTCTAGTAAGAATAGAACAAACCAGCCATCATAGTAAAAGGAAGTGTCGCTTAGCGTTCAACGCGTTCACTTAGCACCCAAAAAAAGAAGGAATGAAAATTTGTATACATATAACGCTCGAAGAAAAAAAAATGAGAAACGCGAGGGAAAAAAGCGAGCAGAAGCAGAGAAGGAGAGCGAGGCAAAGAGAGAAAGAGGGAGAGAAAGAGGAAGGTGTGAAAGAAAGATTGCGATGCTGACCCTCGCGAGTGAACAAAACCTCGGGTTCGGTCCGAGCTAATCGAGTTTTGAAATTCGAAAGAGCCTAGACGTCGCCGTCGTCGACAAAAACGCTTATTCAACCTTTGAATTCGAGCACTCGCACGCACTGAAATCCGAACGTGCAGAGCGAGTACCTGACAGTTTTACACGGATCGCTCGATGACCTCTCGATCCCATCTGTTTTTTCACGTGAGAGCAGAGATTCCGCGGATGATCGATACTCGACCGGATTTCTGTGCTGGAGGAAAATGCTGGGACAATGCCCTGCTCTTTGGGTATTTATGCAATCGCTGGGGACTTTTTTTTGGGAGGGGATCCGGAGATCTTATTTCGAGATCTATTGATGGAGCGTTGTTGATTTTGGCCGTGTAAAAACGGCTCTCGTATTTAGGGTTTCGGTTTGGAGGCGTATGCGCTTTTATTGATCAATAGCTTTTTATGAATGCTTAGTCGATGCGATAAATCGAAATATAAAAGAGTGTTTACGAATGTCTGCCGGCTCAAGTCTTACAAAACCTATTATATATTCAGAATAAGGGAAATAAAATTTACTCCGTGTAGATGTTAGATATCAGACGAGTGGAGAAGCATTTATAAAACACTAATTTCACTCGAAATAAAAAGCATTTTTTTTGGATGATAACCCAATAACCGAATAAACTGATTAATTTAATAGAGATATGACAATCTAAAGAATGTGCTTGTTCCAATTAATTTTATTCGATTTTTTAATAAATACGTGCATAAAATGCACCTACCAGTACCCTAGATTTAACATAAGAAACTTACTTAGACTACAAACGGAGAAAGTTTTGTTAAAGTAATTCTTAATTTATTTCCGTTTTCTTTATTTTATACGTAATTTCTTTTTGGCAAAGGCTAATCCTTATTATAAACTGAAAATTACGAATAGAGTTTGAAAATTTAAAATCATAAATTCCAGTATTTCGTTCGTCAACTCAACGGCAACTTGACGGACAGCTTAAAAAAGTGCGAAAAATTTGCACGCTCATTACCGTCTGGCTCTTAGAAAATGCAGCCTCGGCTGGCAAGAAAAAAGCTTTGCAAAACTAAAAATCTGAAAAAAGCGGCAGAATAGAAAAGTTAGGGAAATCGGCCTATGCAGTCTCGCGCTCTGAAGCTTAATCACGCAGGCGAGATCTCTAGGCGAAAAGCGCAGTCGTACACAATGGCCGTCGCGCTGCGTCGTTAAACTTTGAAAATGCTCATTATTGTGGCGTGCCATTGTCGCTACTCTATTTTTCCGCGGGTGCGGCCCTTCTTCCCGCACATTCAGGGAGAGACGGAGAGACAACGCAACACGCGGGTTCTCTTCTCTCTAGTTCACAGTTTTTTTACGCTCAAGAAGAATGAGAGAATTTTCGTGCGTAATCCGGTGCTACTTAAAAAAAAAGAGAGAGAGAGCTCAGAATGGAGAGGAAGAAAACGAGAAGAAAGCTTAACGAGTTTTGAGGTTTTAATGGAAGTAACTGCAAGCTGCTCTTCGGAGCTTTGTAATTATTCTTGCGCGGATGGATGTCTTTTTGTTTCGGCTGGAATTGTTCGATGCGACCTTTTCCGTTTTTGTGTTTAGAGGGTTGCTGTTTGAATTTTTAATTTCATTCTGACTCTTTGTTTCCTTCAAAAGATTTCTTTAAGATCGCATATTTTGTTGACCCTTTTTGTAAGATTTTTATATTTCTATGTGATTTGTTACTGATAATTTTACCGGAAAGATTTAATTTTTTTTTCAGAACTACGTCTTACCTTAGAAATAATCTTATCGTGTATTAGAAGAATATTAAATCAATTTATTCCATCTTTATTTTATACTTCATAATATAATAAGTATCTATAAACAAAGCCATTCAATTCAAGCAGATATTTTTTTAGTACATATACAAACAAAAGGGAACAGAGTACACGAGTTACATCGATGAATCTATGACGGCAATATTTATTTCTATCGAATTTTCAATTATATTTCAACTTACGGAATTTCTCGAAATTCTCTCTGAAATAAATCTAGTAACTTTTAAATTAATTAAAACTGCGCCCTGTTTATTCGGCACAATCAATAATAACCGCAAGAGCCGGCGCGTCTCCAACGTCATCGATATCTCCTGCCAAAAAGGAAAACGGGAAACGAAGAAGCGTAAGAAAAAGCAGAAATCACTCGCAGCATAATTGGATCCGTGACAAAAGCAGCGTCGCACGCAAATATCAAAATTAATCAAATGCATCCCCACGTCAGGGCTCTCGCACGCATACACAATCGATGCGCGGCGGCGATTCCCACAGCGCGATGCATCGAACCTCTCTCTCTCTCTCTCTCTCTCGCTCCCCGTCCATAATAAAGAAATCAATCCCTCTCCTTGCCCACCTTCCCCTCCCGGGCTCGGAATAAAAGAAAGGGGTAAAAGTGCAGCGAGAAAAAAGGCACGGGCTCGTTCGATTCTCGGCGTCTGGAAATAATTAGAGGCCGCGGGGGCCGCGTTGCCAAGGCGACCGCCAATCGCGCGCCTCCAGCCGCGGAAAATCTTCCCCGCGCGCGCTTTTTTCTCTCTCTCCCCGAGTGATGTATGCGCCGACACGCCGGAATCGCACACACGTTTGCGAGCGGGGATGCACCAAAGAGCGGCGGCGGCGGCGGCGGCGGCTGCTGCTGCTGCTGCTGCTGCTGCTCGTTGTTCGCCGGTTTTTGGAGAGAGGAGTAGCTGGAGGTTGAAGGCTTTGTGTTTTGGGGAGCCGGATCGCCTGTAATTACCCAGATGGTGGACTTGATCACGGCACTAGAGCAAGACATTTTTAGAGTAGTGCTCGGTGTTTTAGGTCTGGAAGAAGGGTCGTTTGGAGGGGGAGGGGGTGATGCATTCGACTTTCTGCATATTTTTCATGCTTTGCATTGCTTTTATGCAGTGCGGAGATTTGAAAGAAAGTACTGTTTAATTATTAGTTTCGATGAATAGAACAGCTTGAATTAAGGCAATTTAGTATATTACTACAAATAAAGTATAATAATATTATATATTATAACAGATTTCTTATAGTTTTTAATAATCAAATGAAAACAGAAGTCAATTCACGCGAATGTACCTTTCAAATAATTCTTTTTACATCAAGCAGAATTGATAATAAATATGAATTAATAATGTATCAAATTATTTGTGACATTTACTCAACTTAAATTCAAAATAAATTTCTTCTGCTCTAATTATTCTGACATAAATTGAATAGAGATTGAATTGCGAATATTAGCGAATCGAGTATAGAGCACTCAAGTATTTAGAGTATCGAAATTGATGTAGTTTAGTGAAAATTTCATTTGAGCGTATGAACTAACGTCTAATTCAAACTCAAGAATTTTTGCTGTTTAACAGTCTGACATTACATTGTATGAAATGAGTTATTAGTTAAAATATGTACATTTTGGAGGATTTACGTGAAAAAACGAATGAAAAAGAAAATGAATTATTGTAGGATAAGATCGTTTGCTCAGCAAGCTTACTAATGAATCGAGCACACACATCAAGCCCCGGTTAACCTTTCTCATAAATCAGCACTGCGAAAGAAAGAGAAGAACCAATCCACTATAAAATTCAAATACATCTCGTCAGGCATCGATCAGTGCATTCGCTCGTTAACTCTCCTGGCTCGCCAGAAAAAAGCGAATCCACAAGCCGAAGAAGCAGCAGCATCCCGCAGGAAGAAAGAAAGCCTCGCAAGCAAGCTTGGCTCACACACCAGCGCAAAGAAAGAGCTCGAAATTTCTCGGCGGATTCCCTCATTACCCGCGCGTCTGTTCGATATCGCATATTCAGGCCGTCTCCGCGCGTAATTACTCAATTTGGAAGTCGTCGTCGCGAGCTCCCGCGCGCCCGAGAAAGGGAAAGAGCGAGCGAGCGAGCGAGAGAGAGAGAGAGAGAGAGCAGGGTGGGGAGAAGCATCTCTCTCCTCCCCGGCTTTTAATGTAACGAACCGTCCCATTAAGGAGGCGCGCGAGAGGTATTATTTCGTTTTCTCGCTTCCTCCCCCGCTCAATATCCCTTTGAAGCCGGCACTCCGTATCGGCGTCCTTTTTTTCAATTAGTGCCCGCGCGCACGTGGCGGATTCCGTTGGCTTTTGAAGATGGCGTCGTCACGCCCGTCGCTCCGCGATAATAAATTGTAAGGAGGGACTGTGTGCGTGTGCCTGAGCGTGCATCGCTGCAGCTTTTTTTGTCTCTTTCGCGAGTTGAAGTAAAAATTACCATTCTGCCGAGCAGCCGCGCATTTGAAGAGCGAAGTCGAGATGCGGTGAAACGCAGCCCTGGAGATAACGCGCCGCTGCTGGTTGTTTAACGCTTTGCCCTGCGGATATCTTTGCGAGGCATTCAGCGTTTTGCTAAGTGTCTTTTTGCGGCTTTTCACTCGATTTTTCATTCAAATTTAATCTTCTTATAGAATTCTATTGAGGAATATTTTTAATTAAAATTCTGGGCTAGTCGTTTTAATGATTAAAAATCTACATTAATTACGAAATGTGCATGCAAGATAAAATAGCAGTTTCATTAAAGTTATTTCCTACTCTACTTAAGTATAACGGAACCTATTCTTGCATGCTAATTTCCACCTTGAATTTTATGTATTTCAAGACTTTTTATTGATATAATCCAATTTCTTCTGTAAATATTGCCTAAAATTTATCACAATGTACCTGTATGATCCTCTCGTAAGAAAGTAATAATCATCCTAAACTTAACGACTTCTGCACAAACAAATTAGTTAATTCGAAAAACGTTAGGTTATTAATCGTTTAGAAAGTCGGATAAAAATAACAACATTAATCAAATCAACTGACAATACTAATACTGTAATTGAGAAATGTCAGGATGAAATGGAGCACAAAACAGCTAAGAATAAAAAGTTGTCGCTTTTAGTACCCCAGCAATTGCAGGTAACTTGAAAATGCATTTTCACGCGAGACAACGGAAACAAAACGGCAGCCATATCGAAAAACAAAGGGGCTGGAAAAAAGGAATAATCTTCGCGCGCAGGCATAGCCATCACACTCTTATATTTACCCTCATAAAAGAAAAATAATCAGTACAACTGCAGCAAAGGAACGTCAATTCACTCAGTCTCGCAGAGCCAGGCGTGAAATGGCAGAATAAAAAAGTAAAATGAAACCTGTCACTCCTCTCGCGCTCGCAAGAGAAAAAAGTAATTGCATCAGGAGCGCGACGACTAGCGAAGGAAAACCTCCTTCCCGGAGCTTTCGCTCCACTTTTTTCCCTGGCCAGTTTTTTTTTCTCAAGCGGGAGCGTAGGTGTCAGGAGCTCTTATTTTGGTTGGACTTGACAACGACGCTCATTGTTACTACCTGTTCCTAATTGGCTCATTCAGTTTGGGCTGCCCGGCAGGATATGTAATGTCAGGCCGAAGACGACGGGTGGACGCTTTTTAAAAAGGGATCGGTTTCAAAGCATCGCTCTCCCTGTTGCCTGGATTCAACGGATCTGTGATTGTTTCGCGCGCCAATCCGGAAGTTCGCTCCGAACGAGACCCCTGTCAAAATACGCCGAGTATTCCCGATTGATTTGCATTATTCTCGGATTGAAAAGCTAGGCGCGAGCCTTCGTGGAAGAATTAATTCGTTAAGGAGTGGAGAGGTATCAGTTTCTGAGCGTTAAAGGCTGGAGGAGGAGGGAAAAAATCGATGCGGTTCCGTGAAATCAAGTCGTGAGAGTTCGCTGTTAAATATTATTTCGTCTAAAAACTTTGAAATGCCACACGTATTACTTCAATTTTATTTTATTTTAACAGCTAATATTTTACGCATATTTTCAGAGAAAATAAGTGTATTTAACCATATCAGTCCAGAAACCTATGACCTGCTGATTCTCGTCCTGAAAAAATAAGACCAAGAACCATTTTTTTTATTTTAAAATCTTATCCTCTTTCCCCGAATGACGCACCAATCAGCATTATCCTAATCGGCAATTCGTCGAACGCCAGAACTGCTTCCTCCGAGCACCGTTTTCGCGCAAGCGCAGCGAGGGTGGCGGCTCAAATTTCTCCGGTCAAAATTTCTTCCGGTCCCGGTTTCAGCAGCGTGTAGGCCTCGGTAACTCGAGACGGCGAGGTTTATACCCAGCAGCAGCACGTGGGAAGAACGAACCATAAATACAACTCTTAGAAATCGAAAATGTGCGAGAATGAAAAGGCTGTGTGTTCAAAACATGTCAGCTTCAATATCGGCGCTGGGCATCGATCTAGTTCTGGGATAAGTGTACAGTCTTCTTTTTTAGAGTTCGTTTGGGTTTAGTTTCTGGGATTTGACGAGACTGAAGGATACATTTATTAAAAGTTCAACACGATTTTTTTATATTTAAGAGTAATAGTATAAGTAAGTGAGCGTTGTTTTAATGGAAATGCAATTATTATACAAGCATTTTTTCTTTCAAATTTATCACAGCGACGATGTGCATTAATATTTAGTTTCTAGATATGATTGATGTAACAGTGTATTTGTCGTAGCATACAAGTAATTTTAAAAAGTTTCTAAATTAAGGACTTAGACTAAATCTTGTAAAATTAAAACAGAATTGTTATTGTTGAATATTTCAAGTTAAAAGACTTTGATTAAAATTTAACCTTTCTTTAATCTGGACACAATTTTCAATCGCTAAAACAAAACCTTCAAAGAAAAATAATCATTTTAACTATTTTTATTAAAAATTAATATCCAATATTAAAGGAAAAATATTATTCGATCCTGGTATCTTAAAGCTTAGTAAACATCCCTTAATTCTTATTGGTGTTAAAAGAGACGACAAAGAATGTACAGTTCATGTACAGATTAGCATGAAAAAAGAGTCTACAAAATACTTGTCTTAGTTCCGTGCTTTATATTGCGTTCATATGCTCATTTTTTAAAGAAAACATTAGTAATTTTCTTACTATATTCGACTGATACTTTGTAAAACGTTATATTGCGGTTTTTAATTGAATGAATAAAGTATTCATATTTTTATTAAGGACTCCATTTGCACACAATAATTTAGACTTACAACATCTTACAATTCAACAAAAATGACAACATTATTGATAACTAATTACAGGAAATTCGAAAAGGCAAATAGAATAGAAAAAGAATAATTTAAACTGTTTCAATTTACTCTGCGGCTTCTTTTTAAATATTTTAAATCATAATCTCATACATAATCTCATATTTTGTGCAACTAAAAAAGCCAAATGCTTCAAGTGCATCGTCGAAAATTTGAACAACTTTATGTTACTTTTTCTGATTGTATCCCAATCTCTCTTTTTTCAAAGAATACACAAATTTATTCTAAGCATTATTATTTATTACGAATTTAAGCCTTTCTTTTATTTGTCTTCCCCAATTAAATTGTTATTTAAATTAATACGCAGCGTAAATTCTCTTCTCTAATATAAGATTATTTTAATTACCTAGTCATTTTCTACAGATAAATATTAAAATACTTTTTATAAAAAGCCAGAAAGCAAGTGCAATTTTAAAATATACTTTTCTTAGTACCTCAGCATTGTAATGAATTTTTGAAGTATCGTTTACATACCTGTAACAATGCACAACAATAAAAAGTTTCGGAAATTTACGGCGTTGTTGTATGACGCCATGCCTGGACCACCTTGCCCTTCAGCCATCTGACGACCATTCGTGAAAGCACAATGACGGTGCAGCTAAGGGATGCTCTTAGTAGGCATGATTCGGCGAATTTTGTGATGTATATTATACGTTACTTACACTGATATTTTATTATGGTTTATGGTTTTTGGCTCGAATATGCTTCTGTGAAAATGCTAATAACGAAAAATTCCAAGTCCGAAATGTTTAAATGTCTTTCTATTTTGTTGTAAAAAAACAGTGACTAGTGGCCAACAATGTTTAAAATACTTATTAAATGTTATACGAACTGTGAATATTTTATGCAAAATATAAAATGAACCATTGCTTTTATCAAAAAATGTATGATAATATGCTGCTGGTTTTATTAAATATTTATTGTTCTCCTTATTTTGCTCAAAATTTCTCCCTCTATGATATGCTGTTACTCTTTGTTTTAGCATTTTCCTAGAATCTAAACAAACTAATAGATAGAAGAGCAAAGCTTTACTAAACAATTAATGAGTCGCCTGGGGTGATCAGAAAAAAATAAATATTACGTTTATATTTCTTGATAAAAGAAGCAAAGTAGTCAATAATGAAAGTTTAGGCATTGATAAACATTTTAAACTCACAAGTTTTGAATAAAAATCACTTTACCATAAGAAAATTGCGTCGGGGTGCTCTCGGGGTGATGTTTATTCGGCCTCCGTCATCCACATAGTTTTGCACATCTATGCTAATAGTAAATAAATTATCCTGTAGGTGATCTTATTTTGAAATTTAAATTTCACATAGTAATTTATTCTTTATTTACAAAACGTAATACATATTTACAAAAATATTTAAAAACATTTCCCTACAAAAAAATTAAGATTAACAGCCAACTTATTATTTAATAGTTAAGTGTTTAAAAATTTTAATAAATAAATTTCACGAAACGGTTTTCATAAGATTCTCGTAACGTTGAAAATTAAATGTATTTTGAAGCTTAATTTTAATGAGATATCTCGTTAATTACCGTTATCGATTAAAATTAGGTAAATTACAGCATTTGCAGATTCTCGTAGAGATACTTCACTACAACTTTAACGAATATTCCTGTAATATTATTTGACGACAGTTGCATCAATTCCAAGTCATTTGCATTATATATCTCAAAATATTTTTAAAAAACAGTTATTATTTAAACATTTTAATGACGAGAAAAAATATTGGAATAATATTTATTATTTTATGTATAGCTTAGAATTTTATGTATAGAAATTTATTTCACTAAAACATATTTTTCACGTGAATACTATGTTTCGTCCTCCATTATTGTGACTAAGAAAATCATGCGCCTATGAATTCAATTAAAATTATCGTTGTCTATAAAATATATAAACACTAAGTAGGCATAACATTATAAAACCATCTATTAGACTAGGATGTTCCGAAAAATCTATCACCGGATAGAACGCAACATTCTAAGTAAAAATCTCTGATGACATTTTTTAATCTGATAATTAATTTTGGTGATATAGGCTGTGAAAAATTAATAATTTCTTATGTTAAACGTATTACATCTATATATTCTTAATGGATGTAATAATCTAATTATCAGATTAAAAAATGTTGTAAGAATAAGCAATTTAAAATATGTTCGTTGAATTGTGTTAGTGAAGGTTTCTAAAAACGAATCCAAGATGAACAAAATTTGCAAAATGTTTTTTACTGTACCAACCCTTCGAAAATTTTTTGTATTTTTACTCTGCTATTAATTCACATGCCGTCGGGATTGAAAAACGACATTTGAATTAATAGCAGAGTGTTTCATGCCCTGATGAATGCCATATCATTTTTAGAAAATTTTATACCAATTTAGCTTACGTATCCATTGTCATTGCAAGTTTTTCACTGACTACAGCTTAAAATATCTTAGCTAACATTTATCCTCAAATAAAAAAATCATGACCGGAATCTGACTGGTTGTTGAATTTGACGGTAAAATTTAAAATAAGCACATTTTTAATCTTAACATAAAAGAATTCGAGAATTAAAGTATAAAGTAAAAGATATTCTTTTATAACAATTTTATAGGGTGATCGCATGGACGCTTAAGGATTTTTATACTTTGTATTAAGCAGATTTTTATGCGTATTTATTGTTTCAAATAATTTGCACGATTATTGAATGTATGAAACTTCAATTTATCAGTAAATACATACCAGACGTTTTAGAAATATTCGTTTAAATTGAAAATTTGTAAAAATTATGCGAAAGTCGCGTATTACCAGTAGATAGATAGCTGCCAATCTCTATTTAGTTAACTAGTCCATCTATTGGTATTATAGGTTATACATAGAGAACCCCCAGTAGTTGGATACTATTTTTGATGATACTTTGTTTTATGTTAAAAGGACACTTGTTGATAAGTATCAGCTTAAATTTTATTGTAGTAAACTTATTTGTAATTAAAATTAAAGATTTTACTTAAAAAATAATTAGTTTGATAGCTATATGATAACTTATAAAACTGTCCATCTACTGGTATTGTCCATCTATTGGTGCGATCACCCTACCAATATTGTATTCAGATTATATTTTCTATTTAATAGTTTGTAGAAAAACAATACCCTACAAAACAAGTTTATAATTTGTAACCTCAAATTTATGTTGGTATATATGTATATATGTCGAAGTTAAATCATAGAGGTAAATATGAAATATAAAAACAAAAAGAAAATAGGTTTTGTGTTTGAAACATGTAATACAAACAGAATTATAAGATTTATTATAAAATAAATTTCTATAAAGTAATAAAAATAAAGCGCGCTTAGAATGCACGAAAATAGCTAGTTAGTGAAATTTTATATTTACTCAATAAGAATAACTACTATTTGAAAAGTATTAAAAATAAAAGAAAATAAAAAAGAAAGATTTCTTGCTTCAAGCATAACACAACAAAAATTTTACGAATAATTCGACTATTTTTAGTAGAAAATTAGAAGTTTCTATTCGAAAAATAGGGTGCGTTAGGAGTTGCTACTACGAAAATGCTTGATCAGAATTTCGTAATTAGATAAATAAATTGTGCAAATTCATTTATATTTTATAAACGATTGATTAATAGATCAAGGCATTTTCTTACCGTACCTACCCTCCGAATAAGCTCTTACATCTCGGAATTTTCGACTCCCCAGCAACGCCCAACCCCGAAACTCAAAATCCATAAACTTAATCCCGTTACCCCATCCCTGAGCAGTGCGTAAATACGCAGGTATTCATCTCGATTCGATGTAACGCTCGCCTGGGCTCGGAAAAGCGAGCTAAAGCTCGAAAAAGCGCGAATCGGGGGTGTCTCCCTCACCTTTTAAACAGTAAACACATTTTAGCGATGTGTGTGGCGACTAATGTGTAATATTTTTAATTGGATCTCACCCTTCTCCCCTCACGCACACACACCGATACACACGCACAATGGCGTACGTTCCCGCGACTCCTCGGCGCGATCTTTTTCTCCCTCTCGCGGGAGCGCGACGGAACTCGCAATTATTTTCCCGTTCCTTGTGGATTGTCGCCGGCGGCCGCCGCCGCCACCAGCCCACCACCCCGTAATTCCGCGTTTCTTTGCTCATTCTGACGCCTCTCTCTTTCTCTCCTAATGTAGCCTCCGGCGGGCATTAGACTTCGCGCGTGCGCGCAAACAAAAAGCCGCGAGACAAAAAGACGGCGCTGCCTAGTTCTTCTCTCTGTGTCTGTGCTCGCTTTTTCTCTAGCGAGACGTTGTATATCGAGATATTAAAAAAGTGGAATGAACTTAATTAACGATTCTCTTATCTTATAGTTTATAAGACGCGCCGAGGCTTTCTTTCCAGGTCTTTGTTTAGCTGACTTTTCTCAACCGAGAGACGAATAGTCGAGCTTGCTATTGTTCGTTAGCCAGATAATTTAGCGGCGTCTTAGGGGTTGCTTGGTAAGGATATAATCGGTTCTTTAAGGTCTATTTAAGGCTTAGGTAAGTGGAGGCGCCCGAGGAGGTGCGAAAGCAGTTTCAGACGGAGTAAATGCTTTTCTTATTTATTATAGGGGACTTGGCGGACTGAAAGGAGAAGATGAGTTATTGTGTGCAGGAATTTTTTCTGCTTTTGTAGGATGAAACTTTCTTGACTTGGCTATTGTATTGCGGTCATATTGTCGAAAGATGCTATAGAAATTGAAAGGTTTGACCATTAAGGCCAATGCGAGCTATTGCGAATATTACAAGTAATAAGAATTGATTTCAATTTTAGCTTACAAGTTCTAGAATTTTTTTTTTAGTGTCAAAGAATTACATCATTTATTAGCAGCTTTATTACAAATTTATATTAATTGTATGTAGTAAAACTTACAGGAATAATTATTATAAGCCTTATTTAAAGCAAATAAAGGACTATAGTAGCAGTGCACAGCAGGGCGCAAATACTATAGTTGAACTATAGTAATCTATATATAGTTTCTCACCATAGTTTACTATAGTTTAACTATAGTCTTACTATAGTCTAAGTATAGTAGTAACTGTAGTAACAACAATAGTTCTTTTCCGCAAGGGTTAAACAAAAATACGAACAGATACTATATTAAATTAAAATATTTGCAGTGAAACTTTCATGTTTGGACGAATTCCATATTATACTTTTCTGAGGATTGTAAAAAAATATTTACGAAATTGTGAATAATGAACTACAAATGCCGAGAGAAAATGGACGTCGTTACGAGAGCATTCCTCAGCATGCATAAAGCATTTCTAAAATTAAATGGGCAAAAAATGAATAAGCACTTACAAAGAAAAAAGTTGTCTTGGTTTTTTTCATTGTGAGCTGTTTCTTATTAATTTTAATTAATATGGCAAGCTTTAAGAAAATTCAAATTATGAATTGTGTATGTAGAGATATACATAAACAAGTTAACAGAAACGCAATTAAAAGAACTATATATGTTTCTCATAATAATAATTTTTTAGGAGATGTCAGCAGAATATTTTTTTAGATTTTACGTCCGAAGTTTTCAAAACATAAATGTACTTTTTTGAAGGGTAATAAAAAATATGTATTTGAACAATACTTCAAACTATTATAAAAGCTTGTGATTCATCCTGAATTTTTCAGAAAAATCATAGTTTAAAGTAATAAACTAACAGAGTAATAGTGTAACAAAACTTGTAAGCGACGGGGGGAGGAGCACAGTAACCGAGGAAGTGCAAGAGTGGGGAACTCGTCACCACTCCCTTTTTAAAAAATATTAAAACTACCGTAATGCAACAAACTCCAATAACTAATATATAAAAATAGAAGATGATACGGGAAAAACTGCGGGAAAATAAAATATTTTTGTTTAGTTGCTTGCGTATTACTACTGTAAGTATTTGAAATCAGTAGATGCAACAAGTAATTTAGATAAACATAAACAATTTATGTAAATGAATATAAACTTCAACAAGCCAACGAAAAATAACTTGTTTCTATTTTACTAAATTTACTTTTATAGTTTAATTAATTGTATACGTATTTGGTTACTTCAGAAATCATAATTAAAATAAATCGTTTTATAAAGCTAAAACCGTTCATTAAGCAAAAAATTTAGTCAATATTAATGCTATAACGGTCAGATTTTTTTAAAAGTTTACGATTTCATGAATTTAACAATAGTAACAATGAATTTGCAATAAAAAAAATGTTTAATTCCGAACTTTAAAAAATGGAAAAAATGTTATTCTAATTGATTTAAACTAATTATTTAATAATTAAAAAGTTCTGCGCAATATCCTTGGCAGCAATTATATTAGAATTATATTAATATTAGAACTGGCCAGGAAATTAGAAACTGGGTATGAAGGCTTGTTTTTTTTAGCTTATGGTGAAATCATTTTTTGGATCATTGTCACGCATTGAATTGGTTGAGCACAACTTCGAAATGTGTGCATTTAAGTTACAATTTTTGTTCTTAGTTATTCAATCTCATAATTAACGAGATTATAAGTACTCTAAAGAGCTTTATAAAAGATAAAAAAAAGTATAAATAAACAACCCATCTATAACAAATTCCCTCGAAATTTTAAACAAAATGCTAATTCCTTTTACATTTCTAATGAAAAAAATAATTCATCGTTACCAGGGATAGTTATTCCCCAACGATCCTTGTCGATGTATTGGTTATAATTGTGCAAATCTCTGGCTTTACCAAACTAACAATTTATATGAATTACATGTTAATGGTAAGGTTCTCATTATAATTCGCAATTAAGTTCCTTTAAGATATGAATTTAAAATTGTCTATTTTATTCTATTTTATTTTATTTTGTGAAAGAATAATATAATTTAACTTTCATCTACAGATTGCACGCTCAACTTTTAAATAATTCTTCGATTTTAGAAGAAACACAGAATCTGTGAAAGAAAAAAAACATTATTACAACAAGTATAACAAAATATATAAAGATAATTTGAGTTTAATCATTATTATTATACATAAAGAAAATGTTTTTATGATATATTACGTGAAGCAAAACTTTTTATCGATCCTGTGGTAGTCGTGAGAGGTCGTGTAATGTCTGGAATGCCTATTTACCGCGCCGTCGCCATATTGTTCACGGTTGATGTTTTCAACGGGTTTTATACTAAAGTAGTGTAAATAAATGTCAATATTTTTTGGTAATAATTTAAGAATCCACATTTTATCCAGATTTTATTATGAGGAAATTAAAAATTTGCTAAAAAATTTGCAAAACATAAGACGATGGCAATATCAAGTAAAAACATAACTTTAAGACTTGTTAGATTGAAAAATGTGTAATGGTTAAATCATACAAAAATTGGGTATTAAAAATTTTTTCAAGATTTTTCAAAATTTTTAAACATCCGTAAACTTTAATTGAATGAACTCACCAATTCTAGCTCTTGCTTACTATTTTCATCACACGTTCCATCGATTTTTTCAGCACTTGACAAAATTAAAAGCCAGGTAAACGGAACGCGATCAGACATTCAAATTATTTTTTTCTAATTCCTATAGAAATTCAAGGTAGTTAAAAACTAATGTCGTGGGTTTGTAGTATGTAATGAATATCCAAGAATGATTTTAAAAAATATTCATGAATAATTAAAAGCTTGTTTTAAGCAGAAAGTTTAAGTATGTCTTCAAATTTTTTTTACAGCTTATATTTTCATTCTTAATGATTCTTCGCAAACATTTTCTAAATAGTTATTATATGCTTATCGAGCTTTGCGGTAAAGTTTTGTTTATCATGTATTTAGAGTGAGAAAATAATTTCAAATTGATAAATAAAATTTTGCAGAAAGGGTTTTAGTCAATTCGGGCCTGGATAATTTCAGCAAAGCACTCAAGTTATTCTAGTTTTTGTAGATACTAAAATTTCTCTATTTTTTATATTTATTTTACTTTCTCACTCCTCATACCGTGTACAAAAAAAAAGTAAACAAGAATGATTTACCTGTGATAATGTGATTTTATTTGAGTTAATTTAATTTAATTTTGATGTTAAGGTAGTTGTGAACCAAATCACAAAGTATTGAGAGTTTCTTGAAAAATTGAGAAAAATTAATTCAGATACTTTAGAAGATCTCAGTGAAATTTGAGATCGATCCACCAAATAGTTTTAAAGATACAGAGCGTCAAAGTTTGCAATATTTAACATTGCGGTAATGGCGATCGCCTGTCATATAGCGCTTTTTAGTAAAAAATATTAAGCTACTAACTGACAGAGTATTGTCACGTGTACGAAAATTTGGGAAAAACTAATTGAAGATATTTTAAAACGCATATATAAATTTCGAGACGATTGACCAATTAGTATTGAAGCAGCATTAATCCAAAGTTT
>UCOM01001066.1:0-51105 GCA_900474385.1 Ormyrus pomaceus
ATTTCCAAAAAGCATCGTCGTCGTCTCCCCTCGACACCTTAATCGCGGTCGAGAGAGGGAGGGAGAGAGAGAGAGAGAGAGCGATAAAAGACAATAAGAGAGATTCGGTCGAAGCACTTGAACCGCAGGAAAGGAGGGGGGGACGAGAGGCGAAGCAGCTCTCCGTCCCGACACTGGCTGAGCTCCAACCTACAAACCTCCTGCAACGGGCCAAACCTTCCGCGAAAGTTCCCGAGAGCGGTGAGCGGCAGAGAGAGAGAGAGAGAGAGAGAGAGAGAGAGAGAGCCTCTAAAACGTAAATATATATACGTACGGCAAGTGTTGCGTTCTCTCGCATTATATATACATAATGCAGCGCTCGCGCACGCGTCGGAATACGGGTCAGGCTCTAACGAACACATGCAGAGAGCCAGGCAGGCGCGCGCCGCTGAGTAAGCGCTGCCGGCTTTTCGCGCTTCTTCGCGGATTACGTAAGCCGCCGCCGCCGCCGCCGTCGGGAGCTCGTTTAAATACCGCGTACGTTTCGCAAAAACAGAGCCTGTGTACGTCGCGCGCATGGAGTGTGTGTGCGTGTGTGCGCGCACCTCGAAAGAATAATCGAGGCTACAAGTCTAAGCGCCGTCCTCGTTTTTTTCCGAGAGAAGCAGATTATGTACCGCCTATAGGCCGCCACTCGCACCTGGCGACACGGAGAGAGAGAGAGAGCACGAGTCGTTGCTGTCGGCTTCGTTAAGTCGGGGCCGCTAAGTGCGTTTGTTGGCCCGCCGATAGCGGAGAGCCGTGCACTCCCTCCCCCCCGAGAGCGGCTTTATACAGCCAAAGTCACCGCGAGATATCTCGTATTTTTAGAACGCGCCGATCGTCGAGTGCTATTATGCAGGGGCCTTAATTGATTACGAGCCGGCCGTTACAGCTACGAGACGCGATAAAAATTACCTTGACAGTGAGGTAAAAATCAATATCCGAGCCCGATAAAAAAGAGAGCCTTATCGCGTGTGTAGTGTCAGGGCGACGCGTTTCTCGGGATTACGCGCCGCGTGGAAGCGTCGTCGATTTATGCAATGTGAAATTCGCCGCGACTGTAAAAAAACGCGCGGGATATAGCTATAAACGCGCTGACTGTCCACTTCCTGCTTTTTCATGTTTAATATAACGAAATGCGATAATCGCGCCGACGCGTAAACTCGCTTGCACAGCTTGCGCTTTCGAATTCCTGGCTTTTTAGCCGAGTGCCGCACTATAGTCTCGACTGTAAATAAACAAGGAATCACTTCCAAGAAGGCTTGCTGTAACTTTAAAACCTTGACCCTTTTGGACCTTGACTACGTCTTCCGATTGTGTAGGGCTTCAAAATATTTTGGTCTTGCTCTCGGTAAAATCTAACGATTCTATTGCTATATACATCGGCGTTGTGTATCAAAAGTTAAAAAAAGTTGCTCCGACCCGACCGAGAACGATATACAAAAAGCACAGATTCACTTTGATGTTGATTTAAGTGTTCTTTGTTTGCAGCGGCAAAACTTTCTGCTCAACGACGTCGAGCTTTGAACGGAGCTCGATAAAATCCTTAATAAATAATCTCGGCGTTCTCGCGAGAAATTCGATACAGAGATTTCAGAAATAACGGATAAACGTCCAGCTATAAACGTTCGATAATTCTCCGATGTAACTCAATTAAAGTCAAGTCGTAACGTTCGTTAAGTATTTATTGAATAAAATAATACTGATTATGCATTAATTCTGCAGCTACGTCTGGAATTGATTTGAATTTCATAAATCATAAAAGTGGAGTAAAAGATTTGAAAAGGTACAATGAACTTTGACTTATACCTACTTGACACGTTATTGTGTCGGCAATTAAAGTACTTTTATTGCAACATAAACATTGATAGACTCGTTTTACAAACTGTCTACGCAGAAATTCTTTGCACTTTCCTCGGGGTTTACGCGAAAACTGACTCGATAAAATTGCCTAAAAATAATGTCGGCTAAAGTTGCCGAGTTATCGATTTTGCGGAATCGAATTTATTAGTCGCGAACTTATCGCTTCCCGGCAGAAGTGCAACGGTAAAAGTGTAATCTCTCGCGACAAAATTTAATGCCCATTCATCTCGGTACGGTTACGAGGCAGATCCTGCGCGTTTCCGAAAAAACTCCCACTTGTCAACTTTCTCTCGATCAGCGACTCGTCCAAAGTTGAGAAGAAAAAGTTCAAGCTCGCGGAAGGAATGTTGACACTTTAACGGTCGGCGGGCGGAATAATTTGGCGTCGCAATTTCGGGACCTCCTTAAAAGCGGCGACTTTCTAAAAGTAAACAGGCATCGTCCAATCCCCCGTATTAATTGCGTCATAAATATATCCCGCCTCGAATCTCGAGGAGTCACCCGCGGTATGAAACAAAGCTGCGGAATCCGCGAGTTTTGGACTTTCCATTATCAGCTTTAAAAACGGGCGCTTACGCGGAAAGCGCGCGAGCGAGCGAGCGAACCGAGGCGGAGAGCACGAGGGAGGGAGAGGAAAAAAAGTTGGTTGGTTCGTTTCGCAAAAAGTTCGGAAAGAATCAACTTCTCGACTGGCTCGAAGTGGAGCACGCGCTCGTAAATCACTCGATCGAGCGTATACACACACAGAGAGAGACAGAGAGAGAGAGAGAGAGACGGACACAGAAATACACGCGAAGAGGCGGCTATACGGGCCGGAGAAGGAGAAGCCAGCAGCATTTCGTATATAGAGGGACGCTTCTGGAATACCATTCATTTATCTGCCCCACCTCTCGAAGCGCATCATCTTTCTCGCTTCCTTCCACCACGCGGCGACCCTTTCACTTATATATATCGGACCGACTTACGCACTGCACGACTCTCCTCGACGCTTTTCCACGGCGCTCGCTCGCTCGCTCGCTCGCTCGGTTGCGAAATATCCCCCCGATAATCGCCGCCGCCGCCGGAGAAAGCAGCGATATACACACACGCTTCCGGCCGCCGTTCTTTTTCAACTCTGTGTTTATATTGGCTCCTTCGCGGAAAATGGCAAGCGCACGGGAATTAATTGACAGTTGAGTGTTGCACGCGCCGCTGCCGCGCGGAAAAGAGAGGCGAGAGAGAGAGAAAGAGGAAGCCGAGGCGCGCGCGAAAAAAGGGTTGCCGCGTGCGAAGGGATTCTAGAAAGCACCGAAAGGCCGAAAGGAGAGAGAGAGCGACAGCGGGAGAGAGAGAGACGGAGTCCTTCGGCGCATCGAAGGTCAGCCATGAACTTGGCTTTGGAGCCGAGGGGGAAGAAGACGGCTTCTCTCGGCGAGTTCAGTGCACCCGCGTAGGCGCTGATTATTAATAAAAAAGCCGCGTGTCCGGGCGAGCGAACAGGTTGCGCGTCCGCTCCTCGGCTGCTGCGGCACCAGCAGCAGCCTCTCGAGATCTGGCGGCGGCGGCGGCGTCTCGTGCGTGCGCGCGCGCGCGCGCCATATCTGCCGCTGCACGCATCGCGAAAACGCATCTTCCCCCTCCCCTCCCACGCGCGCCGCCGCCGCCGACTATCCGGCGCGAGAAAATAATGAGCACTGACCTGCGGGCTGATCGGCAAACTCCTCCGCTGCTGTGCACCGCTGCTGCTGCTGCTGCTGCCGCTGCCGTTGGGCTCCTCTTCGGATCTCTCCTCGGTGCACTAAACCACACGGCAGAAAGAGAGAAAAAGAGAAAGAGAGAGAGAGAGAGAGCCGCCGCGTGTCACAGCTCTCCCTCTTGCACGTTTCGCGCGCGGCCGATTACGCTATCATGTGTGTCCGCGCGCGCGGGCCGAGCTCGGAGGGAGAAAGAGAGAGAGAGGAGAGGGCTCCCCGGAAAAGCGCTTTCCCAAGGCTCTCACTTCCTCGGCTGCTTCGTGTCTCTCTCTCTCTCTTGGTCTGCTGTCTCTCGCTGGATGCGCTCTCCCTCCTCCCTCCCGCTAGCTGTGCTGCCTGCCTAACTTCGTCGCCCAGTGTGCGTGCGGAACGCGCCAACTATCAAGCCGGACGAGCGGCCGATCTCCGTCTACTGTGCGGCGCGCCAGCCACTCTCTGCGCCAGAGCCGCCGCCGCTGTGACTTTTCACGCACCGCCACGGCGAACCAAGATGGCCGACGACCGCGAGGGAGACGGACCTATGTCTCTCTCCCGGCGAGCTCTCGAAGTATTATCGAGACGCCGGGACACCGACACCGCTCCCTCGCGGTCGAGCGACGAACGCGCTTTGAATCGCCCGCGAGGGTTTCATCGATCGCGAGCTGTTGCCTTCTTATTATCGCTGTATACTTCATATAATTAGCTCGAGAGACATTGTGCGACGCCTCATTCCTTTTTCATCTCCGTCGTTGTACAAAGGGAATCGTTCATGACTTCTTTCCGCTTTCGTTCGCGTTTACGAGCAGTTCGCCTTGAATATTTGAACCGAAATGCAGCAGAAAGATGGTAAGGGTAAAGTACCGAGTTTTGATGATTACACGTTCCTGAACAGGTGGGGACTGACGTTTCTCGGTATCTGGAGGTACGAGGGCAATGCTAGGGTCTTCAAGTTTTTCCATCGGACTCACGTGACAGTCTTGTTCCTGCTCATGACGCTACTTTTGTTGCCGCAATGGCTGGATCTTTACGTTCTTTGGGGGAACATCGACGCCAACGCCGAGACTTTCGTTCTCAACGTCTTCACCATCACGGCTCTGTTGAAGCTGTGGCATTTTCTCAAAGTTCGCGACGTTTTCGAGGTATACGATGGGACAACCGATTTCTAAGTGTTTTATCGCAAAGTGAAACGCTCAATTTTTTTCCTTTATACCGAAAAGTTCCTGGCTGGAATCTCAACGAAGCCACAGCTGTCTCGTGAATCCAGCCACGAACGCCGGTTGAAATTTTTCAAAAAAACTTTACTTCGGCAGAAAATCAGATGTGATATATCCTTCGCAGGTGCTTAAACCCAAAAGTGTTCCATCAGATAATCCATTCCTCGCCTATACGTTCCCACAGCGATTATGTGCTTGTTTTACATGCGGAAAAAACTACTCCGCCGGACTTTCACTATAGTCTGGGAAGACAGTTCGGGTCGCCCGGCGACTCGCAAGAAATATTTACGACGAGACTTTTTTTTTTTTTCAGCACATTGTTCCGAAAACTCCGATCGCTTTGCATATTATATACTCCTCGGGGACAAGATGCATTTTTCGAGAAATTGCGGAGGAGGCGTGACTCCGAACGCGGCCGAGCGAGCTGTAGCGAATTTCGCTCGCGGTGAAAATGCAGAGGAAATTGCGAGTTTTCGATTTTGCCGTATGTATATACGAACCGGACGGCATTGCGGGGACTGGCTCGTAAAATTAAGGAAAGCTGTAAAGGCAAATATTTATATACTGAAACTAGGAATAATTTATTGCTTTGGAAACTGGTACACATTCTTGAGTTGCGTTAACAACGACGTTATTTAAAAATTTTAATCTTTTAAGTCATTGCCTTGACAATATTTAGGTGGTATTGAAATTAATCATCGCTACTGTCTAGTGGGTGTAAATATTTTTCTTTGGTCAACGTTTCGACCCTAATTAGGTCATCTTCAAGACAAGATTTGTATATTACGCACACAATTGACAAGTCAATTGACATTATTAATTATACTAATCGAATATAAATTTTTACACCAACTATACAACAAAGACTACACTGAAAAAAAGGTTCCTCGCCTTACGAGAAAAATCCTCAATATTTATAAGTCAGCGGAATTTCTATTTATAAGAAAATGATTCTGCTCCTCTCAAATGGATTTCTATTTAATTGGAATAACCGTCATTTGGTCGGAAAATGAAATTTATTTCTGACAAACAGTATTCCTTTTGTTATAAATAAAAATTCCGCCGACTTAAATATTGAGAGGATTCCGTATGATCCTCTCGTATGAAATAGAATGTTTTTTCAGAGTATTAATTTCAACCCTGTTACTTAAATCTTAGAGAAAAATAAAGTAGCCAGCAGTATCAATAAAATTTAAATCAATTATGATAACGTTTCGTTAACTTTCGATGAACAGGATTATGCTAGTTGATTTATTTAAAAGATAATAGTATGTATTTAAATAAAAGAGGGATCTCTCTCGACTGTTTCACTTTGCGATAAAACTGCACAAATCATCGGCCGGTAATAAAAAAAAAGAAAAAAATTAACTGAAACGGGGTTTGATTTGAAAATTGAACGCAATGAAGGACGTATTGGCGACGATGAAGAAAAATTGGAGAACGACGATGCAGGCGACGGGACCGGAGAGCGAGGCGCATCGGAAGATACTGCTGAACGTGGCGAGCAAAGCCCGCGACTACACGGGGCGATACGGCGCTCTCATGTACTCGACCGCCGCGATGTACTTCGTATCCCCGTTCGTCGGTATGCAGGCCGACGATCTGCGGATAAGAAAGTATCCCTTCTTCGGCTGGTACTATTTCGATAGATTTTCCAATTTCTATTACGGACTCTGTTACGCGTCTCAGGTATATATATATATATATTTTGTATGCGTTTATCGAGTTAATCCTTAACGACTTGATGCAATGTTTAAATTAAATATAGAATTAGCTTCGTTGAAAAGAAAACAGTTTGGAGCTTTATACGAATGGGAGAGTTTGGACGATAAAAGTCATGAGTCTTTGTTTGTACATGCAGCTAATGATCGGCATCGTAGTGGGCACTGGCAATTACGCGATGGACAGCATATTCCTGGTGGCTATCTACCACACTTGCGCGCAACTCCAGATACTGCAGCATGACTTGAAGAAATTGGGCGACAATTGCCAGGCGGACGAAGTAACCCCCCTAATCGCGAAGCACCAGCAAGAAATTCGGTAAGCCACTCGCGTTTCCTACAAGGAAAAGTTGAAAAAAAAAAAAAAAAAAGAAACTGCGGTTTAACGAGGAACGGGGGGGCAATTGCAAGGAACTCGCAGAAGCTAGAGGTACTGTTCAACGGGTCGAGCATGCAACAGTTGCTGGTGAGCTGCGTAATCATCTGCGTCATCGGCTTCAAGCTAATAATCGTGAGCATCGCTCCTCGGCGAGCCCGCGCGCCGCGCGCGGCAGCTTTTTCCCTCTTATATCCTTGTCTGGATTTTCAGGCGCTAAACGACGGCGGCTTCGAGTTCTTGGTCTACGTCGCTTTCATGTTCGTAGCGCTGCTGCAGATCTTCCTCTATTGCCGGCCCGGCGATGAATTGATTGCGCAGGTAATGTCGCGCGCGCCGCGCGCGCTTTTACATAAGGTCCTCCTTTGAGCGCGGCCCCCGTTTATTGCAGAGCACTGCGGTCGGATATGCGGCTTACCAGTCGCTTTGGAATTCTTTGGATACGACGAGCATTCGCAAAGTGACCATGATCATTCTCAGGTCTCAAACGCCACTTAAAATGACCGCCGGCAGGGTTTACATTTTGTCGCTTCCGAATTTTACGGTGGTAATCATTTGCCGTTAATCAATCATTTTCAATCAAATTATACTTGTGTATTCTTACAAAATCAATATTTTAACATTCTTTCAGATTCTGAAAACTTCGCTATCTTTTTTATCTCTTCTTAGGGCCATGTATCGTAAATAGTGGTAATGATGAAGAATAAATAAAAATATATATTTATGAATTAGCAATATATTTAAAAAAACAGTGAAGAGTGTGTACCTTTTGCTGATTGCTATATAAACTGCTGAAGAAAAAAAAAACATTTTTTTAAATGTTTTATTTTCATAAGAACCAAAAGCTTTTTAAAAAAAATTATGGTAGTTTTTTTCCATTTTCCTAATTCTAAAATTTTTTTAAAATATATTTTTAATTTATAAAAATAATAATTACCATAAGGTAAGAAAATATATGCAAATTTAAATTAAATGTATCGATAAATTAATGTAAGAAAATTATAGTAATCGAATTACAAAAACATAATTGAAAGAGAAAAAATGAACCATACCGCCTGAAACAAAAGACAACATATTCGGCAGCAATGCATCGTTGCATGTACAAGCTGCATCAGTAAATGAGCTCGTGCAAATACAAATTGAGCTATAGAATTAAAAAAACAGCGAAACGACGCAATTTTATGACTTAATCAAACAATAAAAGCGAATGTGACAAAATAAATGCTCGCCTGCTTACCGCTTCATACGAAGGAAAGGAGGGAAACGGATTAAGAATATCCGAACGGCGGAAATTGACGCTTCTCGTGGCGGACGCGAGCTCTCGAAGCTGGTCGCGCCATCTACTGAAAACAAATATGGTGGCCGAGCAATATGCCCTATCCCTGCCCTGCTTTTATGGCATGGCAAATACTCGAGCCGTCGAGCAGTACTGCTCGCATTATGTATTTCCCGTCCGGTAGCATATCCCATTTCAATGTGACTCGGAAGAAGGAGGCTCGTTTCGTCGCGACCGCGCTCCAGACGTCTCGTTAAATATCCGGCCAAGGCGCCGAACACTTCGCTATATAACCAAGCCCAAAAGGTGATTTTTTCCTCAGGCGGCGTTAATAATGTGCCAAGCCTAGTCGCGATTTACTTCGCGCCCAAGTTATAGCCTTACATAATGGAAAAATGTAGCCTTGCTGCGAGTTGCCGAGGAGCTTGCGAGAATCGCTAAGCTTCCTTTAGACGCTTGTCATATACTATCACGTGCATGATTCTCCTCTGTTTACTGTAATTTTCTTATATATTTGTAGTTTAGGTGGTTGAGCTTAAACATGCAGCGTTATCTCTGCACATGCCAAGTAGTTTTGTAGCTGCTGCGCACTGTTTTCTGGCAGTGTTTATTTCATGATACACATATTTGCTGAGTAGATGTATTGTCTTTAGGGATATTTATTGAGTTGTTATGACTGACCGAAGTCGAATGATGGGATTGGAAGCAGAGATGGCTGCACCGCTGCACTTGCAGCGACTGGAACGTAGCCTGAACATTCAACCTTTCTTAAATCAGCTCAACGATGTATTTAAGGATCAAGCAAGGTATATTACTTTTACTTATCAAATATTTGTACCAATTACCAACAGAGTTCATTTTTTCATTTTTATCAATTTTTATCAATTTTTTGTAGTGACGAAGAAGAATCTTCAGAAGATGATTCCGCTGAATCAGAAACAGATTTGAATGAATTGATATCTCAAAAAGAAGGTTAGATTCTAACTTAAAAATAAAATTTCTACTTTATGATTTTTAAAGTCATAATAATTTTTTATTGCATGTTTTAGAAGAAAGAAACAATAAACTTCGCCTGTATAATATGAGTAACGTTGGAGAAGAAAGACGATGGTTACAAGATATTTTATTAAGTGACGGAACTGAAAGTTCTTCAGGATCAGAATCTGATAGCTCAATAACAGAAGAAGATTTTCAAGAAATGCTAAAATTTCACATGTTAAAAAAGAAGTACCAAGCTCGGTTTTATCAAAAACCAGAGGTATAAATTATTATTATTATTAATGTCTTCATTGTTTCATATGTTTTGGAAAATGTCTCTACAATTATTCTATTTTTAATAATTTAGAACATACAGTATCAGTATTATGGAGCTGGCCTATTGTCAAATCATGACAGGTTCTTAGATCATCAAAAACTTATCGTAGGTAATAAAAAGAAGAAAGAGAAAAAACCTGAAAAGAAAGTAGTGAAAGTGAAAAAAGAAAAGGCTATGCATACTAAAGTATCTCATGAAGGAAAGGTAAATTATCTGTCGTATAAATAATGTCTTTTTTGTACAAATTTGAATTAAACTTTTATATTATGAATTAAGGAACAAAAGTATACTGATGAGAATTGGGATAAAAGTGCACAACAAGAGGACCAATTAGATGAATCAGAATTAGAATTAGTTTTAAAACATCAACCCCGTGGGCGGGGGAGAAAAAAGCACAACAATAAAAGTCCTGAAGTTATGGCAATGCGAAGACGTAAAATTTGGGTAATGATGTCTAAGAAAGAACTTGGAAAAGTTCAGAGGGCCAAAACAAATAATCACAAGGAAATGCTTATTAGTTGTAAAAAAGTAGCTCAACACTGTATGAAATATTGGAGACAAAAAGCTATGCAGGTACATTATCTACTTATTACAAAATATTAATGTAAACAATTCTGAATAACTGATTGTATACGTATTTTTTAGTCTCAAAAAAATATGAAAGAAACGATATGGAGAGCTAAACGATTGACAAGAGAAATGCAATCTTATTGGAAAAGATATGATCGTGTAGAAAGGGAAACTAGAAAAAGGCTAGAGAAAGAAGCTGAGGAACAACGTAAAATGGATGTAGAATTAATAGAGGCTAAGCGTCAACAACGAAAATTAAACTTCTTAATTACACAAACAGAATTGTACGCTCATTTTATGTCGCGTAAGTTGGGAACAGCTTCACCAGAGGAACAGTTAAGAATTTTAAATCAGTTAGACGAAGAAAAGAATCCAAGACTAGCTGGAATTGACGACTATGATAGGTTTAATTTTATTTATATCTTTAAAATAGTGTACTGGTTGTCTTTTTTTAACATTATTTAATATTATTTCTTGCACCACAGTGAGACCATGAAGCAGAAAGCAAAGAAAAATGCAGTGGATGCATTTGACAATGAAAGAGCAAGAACACGTCAATTTGATCCATCAACTAATCAAGAATTAAGATTAAGTGATACTCCAGAAAATCTGGAACACCCGCAGCCTTCTATATTTAAAGGAAATTTAAAAGGCTATCAATTAAAGGGAATGAATTGGTTAGCAAATCTGTATGACCAGGTTAGCTGCAATTTAAATAAAAAAATATAGATTTTATTTTTAATTCATTTATTGATGCAATAAACTTCGTTGTTGACAGGGAATCAGTGGAATTTTAGCAGATGAAATGGGTTTAGGAAAGACTGTTCAATCAATAGCTTTTCTTTGTCATATTGCCGAAAAATACTGTAAGTTTATAATTAAATATTTTCTATATTTTATGAAATTAATAACAATTTTGATTTTAAAACAAAAATTTTTAAATTTAGCTGTCTGGGGACCATTTCTGATAATATCCCCTGCTTCAACTCTTCACAATTGGCAACAAGAAATGGCAAGATTTGTTCCTGCTTTCAAAGTTGTACCTTATTGGGGAAATCCTCAAGAACGTAAAATTTTGCGACAATTTTGGGACACTAAAGATTTACATACAAAAGAAGCTTCTTTTCATGTTGTAATTACGAGTTATCAATTAGTTATCACTGATTACAAATACTTTAATAGAATAAAATGGCAATATATGATTCTTGATGAAGCTCAAGCCATAAAAAGCACAAGCAGGCATGTTTACAAATTTTTTTCATTTGAAAATTTGAGTAGATACATAAAAATATAAATGAATTAATTTTTGTAAATAAAATTTCAGTATGAGGTGGAAACTTCTGCTAGGATTTAGCTGCCGAAATCGATTATTACTTAGTGGTACTCCAATTCAAAATAGTATGGCTGAGTTATGGGCTCTTCTTCACTTTATTATGCCTACTCTATTTGATTCGCATGATGAATTCAATGAATGGTTTTCGAAAGATATTGAAAGTCATGCAGAAAACAAAACTGGAATAGATGAAAGTACATAATCAAATAATTAATTAATTACATATATTTGATTCAAAAATTTTAATTTATTTTTTGAAAATTTCAGAGCATTTGTCAAGATTGCACATGATTTTAAAACCCTTTATGTTAAGGCGAATTAAGAAAGATGTAGAAAATGAACTATCTGATAAAATTGAAGTAATGGTGTATTGTCCTCTCACGACAAGACAAAAGCTGCTTTATACAGGTACCAAAAAAATCCTTGATACTAAAGTTAAAGAGTTATACAAATATTTTTAACGAAATTCTTCATTTACAGCTTTGAAGAAGAAAATAAGAGTAGAAGATCTGCTTCACTACACTGTTGGGGATAGTGTAGCAAACGATAAAAACTTCACATCAAATTTGATGAATCTAGTCATGCAGTTTCGAAAGGTAATTTAAAATGAGTTAGTCTTCTGCATGCTTTACTAAATATCACTTTACTTACTGTAATACATTTTTTTTAACACAGGTCTGTAATCATCCAGAGCTTTTCGAACGTCGAGATGCAAAATCACCTTACTTTATGCGTACAGAGCTTCTAGAGTTACCTTCACTATTGTACAAAGAAGGTATTATAAGCTCGGCTATACCGTCCAAAGATCATTTATTGTACAATAAATTTTTTATATTTGCTACTGAATACATTCATCGCGCATTGTATGGTAGAAATGATGAATCGAAAGAGTGTTGCTTCTCGTTTAGTAGATTTAGTAACTTATCACCCATGGAATTGAATAGTATTTTTATTACTGGAATATTGTTCAGGTAAAGTAAATTAAACATAAAATTAATAAGTATTTGAAAATGAAGAATAAAAAATAATTTTATTGTTTCACTAGATTGTCTAATGCAGCACAATTGAACAAGATTGTAAATCTTAAGCAGTGGCGGGAAGAGTGGTTGGAAGATAAAAGTTTAATTCCTTCAAGCATAATGTGGCTTTTAACAGAAAAGTTAAGAGACTTTTCCGAAATGGCTAGTGACTTAATATTTACAAAGAAAATTCTATATGGTGATCCTGTATATACTCATACTACCCATTCTATTCATTCAATGCCAGAAACAGTCGCTCATCGAATACTTCGTAGTAGTAAGAAAGCTAATCAGCCTATAAAGATTCAGAGATCAATTTGTTCTGTAAAAATAGAACAAGGCGAAGATCTAAAAGTTCCATTAGTACCAGAACATCCACATACTCCAAAACCGCCAATTTTCAGGCATTGTCAAGAAACGGTGATACCCGCATTTCTTTGTGATACAATTCCCAAGGTATTTTCAACATATACAAATTTTTTTCTAATAATTTCTAATGTTTCTTTTTTATTAAACGTTATATATCTTTAAAGCTGAAAGCTAGTTCAAGAAAAGTGTATATTAATCATTGCTCTGCTTCGCGTGCGTGGCAAAGAGAAGAAGAGTATGGAGGTTTAGTTGGTAAAAGAATTTTATGGCTTGGCTGCGATTTAGCTCAAAGTGTACCTAATAATCAAATACATTTAAGAGCTACTCAACCAACTCAATTCTCGTATCAACCAATTGGAGGTTTAGCGGCCTGCAGACCTTTGAATGGATGGTCGAATATCACAGTACCAGGTAATTATAATACGTAAATTCTATCCACTCTATTAGATTAAAATCTTTATGAAAACGAATTAGAATAATTAGGTGATCTATTTTCAATGATGTAATCTCCACTAAATAGATAATTACTACTGTTTTTTTCTATAAGGCAAATTTTCCTGAATTTTTTCGACCGTTAACTCAAAAAATTCTTTCACTTTAACTAGAGTAACCAATTTTCTTGTAATTCTCGTTAGGAGCCTCAGGTAAATCACCAATTATGCAAATTTTTTCACTGCAGTTCTAAAAACAGTTACTTTAGGAAACTATAACTTTAATTTATTCTTTATTTACAAAACATGTATATTTATAAGCGTGCGCGTGCGACCACTAAGGTAGACTTGTATGAAGATAAAAATCTTGAATGGGGGGGTCTTCCTACTATCACTTTCGTCGGATATTCAACATTCAGATAATTAAAAAGTTGAGAATTTTAATGATTAAGAAAAAATTTAATTTAAACGTTCAGCAACTTGGGTCTTAAATAATAAATGTAAATGATATTCTACGTGGAGAAAAGTACATCGCGGCTGTGGTTTTAAATCACCACTTTCAATATTGAATGATTTTTTTGGCAGTTATAAATAAAGTTTAATTACGTACATTTATCAGTGTATTTATTTTTCAGATAAACAAACTTTAGTAACTGATGCAGGAAAGTTATCTGTGCTTGATAACTTGCTGAAACGCCTCAAGGAACAAGGGCATCGAGTATTAATTTACTCTCAAATGACAAAAATGATAGATTTATTAGAGGTACTTGTATTATAGTTATTAGATTATTTAATATGAAATAAACTAAAGTTCTTAATTAAAATTACTTTTTTTTATAGGAATATATGTATCATAGGAAACATACTTTTATGAGATTAGATGGTTCCTCAAAAATTTCTGATCGACGTGATATGGTAGCAGATTTTCAGAAGAGGTATACTGGTTACTTAATTTTTATAATATTCAACCATTTTCGACAAAAGATTCCTTAATAAGAGAAAGTAAAAAATTCAACAAGTGCAACGTTGCCAGACGTACAAAAAAGATCTTGATCGTTTGTGTTTCAGGGCGGATATATTTGTCTTTCTGCTGAGTACACGAGCTGGAGGTTTGGGAATCAACCTTACTGCTGCGGACACGGTATGTGCACCTGGGCTGTTGAACAGGAACTTAAAATTCGGTCTTGCCACACTACTTTCTTGGTGGTTTTTAACTGCTTGAATTTCCGTTCAATTCCAGATGCTTAACAAAATTAAAATCTTTGCATCAAAAATTTTTTTATTATGACCACAATTGTAATTGTTAGTGTTTACCGAAGTGTCGTGAAAAAAATAATATAAATTATCTTTTCGAATCCCAGGTGATATTCTATGACAGCGACTGGAATCCCACGGTCGATCAGCAAGCTATGGATCGAGCCCACAGATTAGGTCAAACGAAGCAGGTGACGGTCTATCGATTGATCTGTAAAGGTACCATCGAGGAAAGAATTCTTCAGCGGGCTCGGGAAAAGAGTGAGGTAAGCCTAATGACTTCCCACCTGAGCAGACAGCAATCAACTAATCGCTCGGTTAACATGTACGTTACGTTTCGTCCCTCAGATACAACGTATGGTGATCAGTGGCGGTAACTTTAAGCCGGATACGCTAAAACCGAAGGAGGTGGTTTCCCTGTTGCTCGACGACGAGGAGATCGAGGCGAAATGTAAGTGGATGCTTTCTTTACTCGATACTTGAAAAAACATAGAGAGGAAAGTATCGAGTCGGTGGCGGCGCCGCGCGATGTATCGGGCAACCCGACACCCCGCAATATCGCGCGCAACTGGGCGCGCGCCGCCTCTTCTTGGAAACGAAACCGAAACCGTGTCTACTCCATTGAAGCTCCTCTTTATTTATATTGTTATTTGCTATTGTTTGTCGATTATTGAATAAGGATTATGTCAGAAGAAAGTGCTTTAAAATGGAAACATTTTTTTGACTTTTATAATACTTACTTTTTACGCATAATGCAGATTGTGCTTTTAATTTCTTATTACTTTGTGTAAGCCTTTTTTTAAATGGGGTACCGGAATTATTCGTCAAGTCGAAAGTTGGCCCCCCTTTAATGAGGAGAATAATTAAACTTTTCGGCGTATTATGGTTTTATAGCGTGCGTTATATGTTGGTGCGTTCGTGTATTTTACAGACAGCCAACGGAGCGAGGAGAGAAAGCAGCACGCCGAGGAGGCCCGAGCCAAGGCGAGCACCGAGGTGAGCCTACACCACAAGGAGCGGGACCGGAAGAGGAAGCAAACCGCGCTTCCGGTCAAGGTAAGCTAGTGCCCCATCTCCCTATCGTCCCCTCTCACCTCGAGCGTGCCATATACCCTTTTGCCTCTTCCTCCCTCTCTTGCATCTTTTACATTTTATTTCGCCGTGCATAATAATTTGCGCTCATTACTCCACAGCAGCAGAACGATACCAAAAGAGCCTGCATGGATGAAAGTGACGGTGGGGGCGCCAATTCGCACGAGGTAACAATGCAACACTCCGCCACCAACTTTCAGCATCTTGCGAGTAATCACCAAAAGCAACCGCACGCCCTCGATGAATTCGGAGCCGCAGGCCAAAGCCCCACCAAGTCTGAGGTCTGTAGAAAATGCCAAAAATTCTTCGTCACCAAACGTGTTCTTTGCAAAGTTGGCATTTTTTAAAGTTTAAAAAAACTTGATCAATTAAGCGCGTACTTAAATTTCTTATTTTCAAGTTAAAAACAAGTTTTAGTACCGACTCTCTAGAACAAAATTATAGTAATTTATTTTTAATGAACATTTTCTCTACTTATTTTTTTTTTTTTTTTTTTAGGATGAAACGAGTAACGAAGGTTTAGTAGTAGACGTCGACGGCCCAGTATCGGGTCCCTATTTATCATCTTCCAGTATCAAGTACGGTTCCTCGGACTTCTCGGACGTGCGACCTGGTCATCGAACGTTCGGCTTCGGCGAGATGAGAATGCGAACTACAATGCGTGGAGTCACGAAACGAGGTCGACCTCGGGGTTCACGGAGAGGTGGACCAATTGGTGGCAAAGCAAGAGCTATGCTGATGCTAAATCCTCCACACCACTCATCTAAAGTACTGCCATCGGCAGCGGCAGCTGCTGCAATGTCTACTGGATCAGGATTAAATTCTCCAGGAGGTTTTTCGAATTTAACAAATTCTGCCTCTACGCAACATGGTGAGTGCATATACAGTTGCTTGCATGTCTTGCTGCTTCTTTAATAATGTATTGGCAACTGCTTTAAGTATTGTAGGTTTCACTTATCGATAGACGTGTTACTATTCAAGACGGTCATCCTTAGGTAGATTAGTAATTTATTCGATTAGACAAAGAAGGCAAAAATCTGTATTTATAAGTTGGACTTTATAATTTATTGGCTCGAGCGGTGATAAAGAAGAAATAAAGCTTATCGACTTTGATTTAAAAAAAATGAAAAAAAAGTAAAATAAATCGCTTTTATACTTTTGTAACTGAAGCACTTAATACCAGCTTTCCTAAAAAATCTTCAAACTTCCTTTTGAAAGCAACACAATAAAAAAAAAAGTTCCCTCTTCCGTTTATCTGGGAAATAAGGCATGCATCGATCAAAGCTTTCAACGAGGGCCCGAAAAGGCTCGTTCCTGCCTGAATTGCATCGATCTGTATTAAGAAACAACAATATCGGGCATTGTGTAAGCACGTCTATCGCGCAAAAGCCAACAGCTGGGAAGGATTTCGCGCTCGCATTTTCAGGCTATAAAACGAAAGGACTTTTAGGGGGGGTGCTTTAATCCTCTCGCGGGCTCTCTCTCGTTCTCTTTTCACCGACTGTCTCTAGAACAACAGAGCGGCACTTGCTCTCGACGCTTCTCGGGGGAGGATGCCACTGAAGAAATTCCCCCGCGAGCGAACATGTGTGCGCTCGTGGACCGCGCTGTCGCCGATTCTTGCACCCCCGTCTCTCTTCGTTGTCGCCCCCCTACTTTTCACTTTGCTCCCCGTAGAATTCGACGTTATTAAAGCGAGGTAGCTGCCGCTCTTTTTTTTTTTAAGATCGATACGAGACAATCGGTGCGGAAATTCGTGCGGTCTGCTAATGCGCTTCTGAACCTTCTGGAACATTAAGCTTTAATACCGAGTTTTACGATCTTTTTTTAGTGTTACGTATTAAATCTTTTTGCAAATAGAATAAATAATTTAGTTCAAATTCATACGTGATATAGAGAGAATTATTGAAAAAGGCTAGTTTAACGATCCGAAAAAATAAAAACAATTAAAGTTATTTTGTTTTTTTGATTTTTAATGCTCTGACCTACAATCACTTATAACTTGTAATCTAAAAATATTTCGGCTTCGCGGATAGTTTATAATTTTGGCAGTTCCCGGTTAAGAGCTTTAATTGCGCATTCATTGAATTCATTCGATATTGTGCCAGAGTATAATTCATTTATCACCTTAATTAACACGCTGACGAGCGAACCGGCTGCCAGAACAGATCCACGAAATGCGAATTCGCACGGAAGCTATTTCGAATCGGTAAGAGAAGGCATTCATTTGGGAGGCGAGACTATTTAATTGCCCGCCGAGAGAGAGAGTAACAATTAGCATCCATCAGAGGGCGAATAAAGTCATCGGGCGCGCAAATTCGGGGCGCTTCTCGCGCGCGCGAGCTCGTGAGATGTCAAGTGCGAATTACTCGCGGCGCGCGCAGGCAGGCGGGCAGGCAGGCAGGCAGGCAGGCGTGCGTACGCGCTCGAGCAGAAGAAGAAAATGGGTCTTGTCGTCAGCCAGCGGCGCATAATAGCAGGTGCGGAGCGACGGCGGCGGCGGCGGCGGCAGCTGCGATCGATGCTCTTCTTAAAGTTTTTGGAACTCGCACTCTCTCGCTCTCTCGGGCCAGGCAGCTCGGGGCTTACGTGTGCGTTTCCCCTGGAGAGGTTTATAAATAAACAAAAAACAAAAAAAAAAAAAAAAGCCCGAGAGCGAGAGGTGGCCCGACACAGGGTCTATGACTCGCTCGCTCGCGAGGAAACGAGAGAGATAGGCTAAAACGGCCGAAGGGCTTGAGACATGAAAATTGCATTCCCCGGTCGGAGGGGGGCTGCCCAGATAAGAAAGGGAATCGAAGAAAGCGTCGTCCTCGGGCTCGCGGCACGATAAGGCACGGCTAGGTACCGTTGGCTACGAACCGGCGCCGCCGTCGCCTCCGCCAATCTATATGCATTCGAACACGTTATTTTACTCGAAGCCCTCCTCCTCCACCTCCTCCTCCACCTCCTCCTCTGCCTTCTTAGACGCGATATGAAAAACGGCTTCGCGATTCTCTCTGCCTTCCTTCCTTCCGCCGATTAGAAAGCGCCTCGAGGCGCTAGCCAATTTCGGCCTCGAACTCGGGCTGCTCGTTGGACGGGCGACCGCGACGCTCGTGAAGGACGATATATGGCCTGGCGTAAATGACGAACTGACCGACGTCGATCCGCGCGGGTCATTAAAAAAATCGTAAAACTTGAATGCTGAAATGCCGCGCGGAGCTTATCGCCGGAGCTTAATTCATTAATTTAAAAGCCATTTTTCAGCTATATCCGCGAGTGTTGAGGGGACTAAATTCAATAAGAAAGCGCATTAACGCGGAGCCTTCTTGCCTTTTTTTGTACTAGAAATAAATTCTAATAATGATTTTATGTCAGTGAAACGGCGACAAGAGTTACTGCTGATCGTATTTTAGAGCTGGTCCTTAACCCCTCAAAGATGGCTATTAAAATACGATCAGCAATAATTCTTACGGCCATTCTGGTGATTTAGGGACTTTATCTGATTTGTTTTCCGAAGCGCTCATTTCAAATTTCGCAAATTCGCTCCTCTTGTTAACTAAATAAGTTTGCTGCTTTAGTTGCTTTTTAATTTTATTTTTAATTAACCAAACAGTAGTTTTCGAGCGTAACAACAGCATGATGAATTTTTTTTTGAAAAAGTGGATGATTCATCGCGCCCGCTTTACTTTTATAAAACTGCAGGTGTTTTCTGACACTAATTGATGAAAGCGAGCCACTCCTAGTTCATTCGCGCAGCTCTTAATGACCGCAGTAGATGCTGTTTTACTAATTTCACAGTGTGCTTTATAAACACAAAAAAATAAAATGTACAAAATTTCGGCTTCCTTTCCGCAATTAAAACCACTTTACAGCTACATCTCTTTCTAAACTATCGCTTTTATCAGACGCGGCCTCCGACAAAGCCTCGAAAATCATTCTCCGCTCGCCCTCACTTCCGCTTCTCGCTTGATATTTTCCTACGAAGTACTAAAGAGCCGAACGCGGTTGCGCTTCCAGGGGTCGGCGATGCGGCGGCGAGTCAAAGCCAGCAGCAGCAGCAGCAGCATCAGGGCTCCATCGTCGGGGGCGGCAGCATCAAGGCGTCGATGGCGAGCATCAGGAGGGGCCCGGGCCGGCCGCGCCTGAGGCCCAACGGCCCGGGCAACCAGGGCTACCGGCTGCCGAGCAGCCAACACCACCAGCAGGCCGGCCACTTCCCGAAGAAGAGCTTGGGCCCGCTCCCGGTGCCGATTCGCATCCAGCCTACCGCCACCGCAGCCGCAGCCGCTGCCAGCTCCAACTCCCAGGCCGGCGGCTCCGCCAAGACCGGGGAGCCCAGGCCCTTCGGATTCTACACCCAGCAGGTGCAGCCCGGTGGACCTTAGCGGTTTATCGCGCGTTATAAACGCCGATTCCGAATGTAAATGTCTCCTTTTTTTCTAAGGCTTTTTCACGTGTACTCCGCGTAGCGTCTTAGCCTTAAGTTTCCATTGAGAGAATATACGCGCGCGCCTCAGAATGGCTATTATGTTTTTCTGTGAATGAATTCGTCACGGTGCCTCGGGGATTGTAAATATGATGACGCCGATGATGACGTGATAGACGTAAGTAATGCCGCCTTGAGTCATACCGAAGCTGGCGGTGCTTAATGAAACTGTCCCTTTCCGGTGCAGCCGCGCGTTAATTCCCTTCGTTTCTCGTTTTGTCAACTCTCTTCTTTCCTTCTACTTTATTTTGTCTCTTTTTATTAATGACACAGACACACACGACGCCGATATAGCAATAATGAACTCGACGACGACAAGAAGCATAGTGATAAAATGCCATATTTATTGTATGACATGTAAATTGTAAGTACAAACGAAAACTGTCGAGGACCCTTTTTATTTATTTGTTAGAGAGGCCACTAGAATTTTTTTTTTTTTAATTTCATTTTCGTTCCTTTGAATTTGGTTGAAAGAAAGAGAGCTGTTTTGTAGAGTTTGCGCGAGCGCGAGTGTGTACAAACTAGAGGTAAAACCTGAGGTTTTATTACGCTAAATTTGTAAATAGACTAAAAAAACAAAAGAACAAAAAATTCTGTACATTCGTTTTACTTTCGACTAATAAAATTATTTAAGTACTTCTCCGAAGCTGGCTTATAACTTTTTAGCTCTCCCTGTGCGCCCCCGTTTTTTTTTTTTTTTGCAGGCCGGCCGCAGAAAAATCTCGACTGCGCCCCATGCGACTCTCGAAAGCTCCCCAGGCGATTTTCAGGACGATGAAAAGATATTGGAGAACTGGAAGCTCGAAGCTCTCCGCGCGGACGTGTCGTGGAATAATAAACGACGCCCGGGGAGGGAGAGAGGAGATGAAGAAAGGCCGCTGGGACGTTCTTGCCATTATGTCGAATCGCTCGAGTAGACGCGAATTCACGCATTAGCCTCTCTCTCTCTCTCTCTCTTTCTCTCCCCGAGCGCACATTGCGTGAGCCCCGAAACTTTTTCTTATTTACCGTTATGCACGCCGCCGCTGCTGCTGCTGCTGCTGCTGATGCATTGTCGGGCTGAATGCAGGGGCTGCAGTCGAGCACAATGCCCAGTCTGCGCGGAGCAGAGCTTGTGATGCATCGTTTCGAGTAGTCGATGAGCTCGTTTCGACGCATCAATTGTAGCTGGCGAAAAAAAAATTAACTTTCCAGACGACGGTGGAAGATACACTACATTTAACGGATGTATTTCTCTGTCGAATTATTCAAGTTTATTTATTGATTGTTCCGTCTACTGAAGTGATAATTTTTCTTTATATATGTGATCCATGTAGGCTATGCAGTCTAATTACAAATATTAAGAGTACAAATTATACGAATTTATATTGATAATGTACTGATCTGTTAATCAAGATTACATTCACATATTTTAATTTTTTATTATTTTTACGATTGTAATATTTGTCGAAAATTTATTTGAAAATCTATTCTTAACTAAAGCCGAGTTAAAAATTATTGTAGCGTGGAAATAATGCGAGAATTTAGTGGGTAGCGCCGACACGAAGCTTTCTCGTTTCCAAATGTTTGAATAGCTCATTATTGCCACATGTTTCATATAACATAAAATTACGTTTTAAATGTCCGAGGTCGTACAAATTCCTCGTACGAGCCATCAAGATCTTAAAATGAACGTACTGGCAAATGAAATTCATTACGGCATTACAGCGGATTTTTACGCGAAATTCATCGATTTCTCAAAAAGCAATGCGCGCAAAAGAGAAAATCGGTACAACTTCCTGGCTTCTAAAATTTCTCGCGCAAAAGAAAAGCTTGAATATTTTGCAAAGAAAAAGCATTCCCGACAATCGCCATATAACCGTTTTCTCTTAACGCTGATGCGATAAATTGCGGGAGACGACCTACGGCGGCGGCGGCGGCGGCGGCGGCGGACGAAGTACACGACAATCCAAACTGTCGTAATGAGTAAGCGTACTTCGTCCGTCGCGGTGCATACATCCAATCGTTAAGTTATAGCAGGCATCTATCTGCCTTTCAAAGAGAGCAGCAATTTCAGTGCTTCGCAAAGTAGGCAGAATAGATGCGCGATCAATAAAGCAGAAGAGCCCGACGCTCGAATGTCTTTGCCTGCCTCGGAAACTAAGTTGCATCAATTACGGCTACTGCCTCCGCCGCCAAGTGCCGTAAGGCTTCTAATTTCTCTTTTGTCGCTGCGACGAGAGCTGCCTATTTCGCTCGCGAAAATCCCTTTAATTACCGCCGCCTCCTTTCCGAGCGATCGACGGAGAGCGAGTTATAAAAGACGCGCGGATTATTACCTGCTCGTTGCCCGACGATTTTTAAGGGGCTAATTATCGATCGGCGACGATGGCTTTCCATTTTACGATGTGTACCGCGGCGCCGAGCAGTTCCGCTGCTCCTACTTTCATTGTGCTTCGAGCAATTGTGCATGCATCTTTCCGCGCCGAACCTGGTATTAAGAGCAAGAAAAACATTTATTTACTCGACGAGTCGAATTATCTTAAAAGCACAGAATCGTAAATACGACGGTTTTATAATCATTTCTTCTTATTTTGGTATAATAAAATATGTTGGGGGAACGAATTTTACAAACTGTGTCGTAAATAGGTTTTTTCGCAGAACTGGAGTTGCTTAATAAAGTCATCACATCCGGTAGCATAACGGCATCGGGGAAAAATATTACTGATTAGCGTATATTGATAAAGGAAGAGGATATCCAATAGATTATAAAAAATATTATTTAAAACTAGTTTATCTAATGCTGCTACTTAAATCTGTCGGCTGATAGAGGCGATTTTGTAAATTACATTCGCATACAATTTAAATATATTAACACGTATTTGAGTGTAAACAGGTTAAATATATGAATTTACACAAATTTGAATGTAAGATATGAAATCTAAAAATTATGCGAGAATCATAATTTTTCGCAAATATCGATCGATTCATTTTTGAACCCACGAAGCGAAAAAGAAAATTTTTAAACTAAAATTAGCCCTCGAAGCGCCAATAAACCTTATATTTTTGTATCGCTAAAATTAATTTGCTGCCATTTCCTCCGAATGATTCAATCCATAGATTAATACTTATGCGAGCCCGATCGCCTCGATTGCAAAAATCCTCATGGAAAGCTTTCTTTTCACTTTTCTCGAACAAAGCTGTATTAATAACTGTACTCGTGAATAAGTCGCCGTATTAATGATTGTTTAATAAGCGGCGATTCTATAAAATAATAGCGCGCGTAGGCATATTACACGCGGAGGAATGACATAAGCCTGCAGCCTATGACTTGTACGCCTTAATAACCGGCGGCCTCGATATCGGATTTAGCAATTAAGCAGCAGCGTCGTCGTGTGTAGCCTCTTCGTTACATCCTCGAAAGCATCGGGCGGCGCTCATTAAGGACTGCTACTCGCGGGGCCGCGTCGTCGCTCGGAACGGAAAGCATTAAAAAAAAGAAAAAAAGGGAATTCGGTGCGGCCGCCACGCGGAAACGCGGCTGAGTTAATCGCCTGTGGGATTTATTTTATTCGGGGTTCCGGCAGCTGCGAGGCGATGGGCTTCAAGCTGAGTCGCCCCTTTCTCGCGCCTTATAATCTCCCATTGTCAGTCGGGAATCGGGAATCGAGAGAGACAGAGAGACTGCAGGTGAACGATTTCTCGATGCGCTGTGAAATTGTTTTTTTTTTTCTTCTTTCTTTTTTCGTTGAACGTCGAAGCGTTGCTCAAGAGAGCTTCTCGACTTTTCGGAGCTGTTGTGCGCCGCGAGGGACGCCTTGGCAAATTCATTGAAACAGGCGAAATTCGTAAGCCTCGACGAAGCGCGAGGAATCTTTCCGCGAGGGCAGGCGCGCGGAACGCCATTCATTCTTATTAAATAACGAGTCCGTGACTTTTTTTCGGCTTGTGCAAAGTTGTATATACCGCCGCCGCGTTTCGACGAAACGCCCGGGGATCGCCGGCGACTACATACACGCGCTCTTACGAAAATCTTCGCAGCCGCGCTCTCGTTTCGTTAATAAACGCGGGGGATATAATGCATTTTCTATATAATATTCTAATTAACGGGGGCTTTGTCCGCGGTACACATGAATTTATTAATGCAAATGTATTGAGATTATTCTCGTTTACGGATTAGCATACTGAATTCGATTAAGAGTTAATTATTTCTTCAGAAAGCGATGAGTTTACTCGAAAGAATATACCGAGGAATAATTGACAGCGTTTAATAGAAATTTGCTTCGTTCCTCTTTCGGACATTTACTGCGGCCATTCGTAATCGACTCCAGCGTTTCGACAGCGAATTTATTAATAAATCTGACCGATCGACTATTGCAACAAATGTAAATCGAGAGCACCGCTGTCGATTGTGACTGTAAGGAAAACGGCCGATTGTCAATTAAAAGTTGATCCTCCAAGGTCGCGTCTCGGGAAAGTGAGGCGTGCGCGTCTTTCCACGAAAAGCCAAAATAAAGCCTCGGCGAAAAATGGGTTAAAATCAAGTTTGGCCCGGTGGTGCCTATATATACCTCCAGTCGGCTCCGCAGAATAAAAGGAGGCGAGTGGGGGGGAGGGCGCCTGCATGGGCGAAATCAACAGGTGAACACTCTTTAGTCTCGCTGCACTGTGCGCAGCTCGCGTATATACACATCGTGCGTCAGGTGCTGCTGCTCCCGCTGCCGCCGCTGCTTTTCGTTTTTTTCTACGCTCCTCCTCCTCCTCTCTCTCTCCTTTTTACGCTCGGATTCAAGCGCGCTCGCGCTCACCTCTTTAGAAAGCTGGCTACTACTCTTTTATGAATCGACTTTCGCAAGGCATGCTTATTACGGGCAAAGACTATATCGGCAAGCTGTCGCAATTCCTTTAGTTGTCGCTGCGAGGGAGGATAATTGCAGGGCCGGGATTATCAGAGGCCCGGAGGGCCGCCGCCGCCGCCGCCGCTTAGCGAGCCGTGACGATCTGGAACTGGCAGGCCGCGTAACGAACGCGCGGAGGGACGAGCGCCAGAAGGAGGAAGTCGTCGCGGCGGCGGCGGCGGCTGAGGCGCACCTCGGACAATCTCGACCGCCGGGCCGCCCCCGCTGAGGTTTTTTGCGCCGAGGGTTAATTCAATTGATGCCCTTTTTCACGCTCGGCTTTTATTCTCTCGCTTTTCCCCGACGGTCATTACGGCATTGTTTGCGACGCTGCCCCCGAGCTGATTCTCGGTAATTGAAAGGACTTCTTTTTTTTCTTCCGAGCTTCTTTAACTCGCTGCTGCGAAGATGCCTCGAGCAGAAAAATCAGAGTGGAGCTTTTACCGAATTGGTGCGGCCAAATTTTCGTACGCTAAATCTTCGAGTGACACTTGTTTAATAAATTGTTCATTTTACCGACGCAATCAGGTAATAGCTTTTGTTGCGGACGAATTCAGTATCACAAGTTTTCTTCGATAATTGGAAAAAGTGCTTTACCTCTAAATATGTAAGAGGTAAGATTTATCAATAGACTTGTTAAACTTGAACCCGCTTTCATTTAAAAACAATTTTAATCACTCCAACAACTGAGCTAACTGAAAGATTAAAAAGTTTTTACCGAACTGTTCCAGGTTCATGTTGTAGACAGAATGGCCACGCCCTTCGTGCCAGAAGTCACGGATTTCGCCTCAAACTACCTTTACAGATAATGCAGAAAGTTATGAAAGTTATGATTTACCGTTGAGTAATAATGCCTTGCTTTTATCTGCTGCCAGCGGTGCAATTGCATAATAAAAATTTATTCAATTTTTTCTTTTTTTCCCAAGGCATGCCAGGGATAAAGTTATATCAATTTATTAAAAAGGTGTCGAGAGGATTACCTATAAAAATCAAAGTTTAGTTCGGGGAAAAAAATTTTGTTTACTCGCTAGATGGGTTTATTTCATAAATTAACGAATTGTCGCAGGTAATAAAATGCAATCTTTATTTTTCTATTTGTATCCAGTTGTATAAAAACCTAATTTTTCACGGTAAAATGCGGGTACCGCTTAGTTAGCCTAATGTTACCAGCTCGTGAATCCACGATTTTATTTTCAAGCAAACATTCATTAGCAAAGTGTATTTGTTCGGCGTAAAAATTATTCCACCTCGACTTTTCGATGATATTCTATTTTTTTCCCCGAGTTTTCTAACTAAAAACTCGTGGAAATTTGTACAGCACTTTAAATGCTTGAAATTCCATCCAAAAATTGCTACGTGCATTCTTGAACTTATTTTTATCGCCCGGCAGAAATTCACTTTTAAATCGAACCCGACTTGCCTCGCGGTTGCAAACGCACGAAGAGAGCCCGACTAACTTCCTCGTAAGAAATTCCGCGAGTAAGGAGAGGCGACTTTATTTCCTATTTTTATATTAACGGCGCGTATCACCATTACGTGGTATATATCATTCGGCCTCGGAGGGAAAGTCCATCGTTATTTAAGGAAGCGTTACGTGTACAGGAGAAGACGTCGTCTAGCCGCGGTATATATGGATTATTATTTTCTTCCTTTCCCTCGGCTTCCTGCCTGGCTGGCTGGCTGGCTGGATTTTTCGGCGAAAAAATGTTAAAAACTTGGTCCGCGCTCGGCGCAAACAATGCGAAAAGCTCTCTCTCTCTCTCTCTCTCTCTCTCTCCTCTTCGTGCTCGAGGCTCGCTAAGTGTGCAGTCGGCCGTTCTAGACTGCCTGGCCGTTAGCCAAGTCTGCGGAGCGAGCGATGGGCTTTACGTATATACCGGCGAGGCGGAGGAGGCGATATTCCGCCGAGGCTTCGACGAAAATATAAGGGGGGAACTTGTTTCGACTTCGGAAGCTCGAATCTTTCTCTATATACCTTCGCCCATTGTCATTTTTACGTACTTTTTCGCGAGGCTTCCGCGAGAAAAGTTTCCCCGGCGACGATGTTTATCGCTTTTCGATCCCCAACTTTTCTGCGCGCACTTTTTCCCTTCTTCGAGTTTCTTTCGAGGATCCGCGGATTTATTATTGTAATATAAAACTTTGGCGTACAATTTCCCAATTCGCAGGGACGGCTTTGTCCGAAAAAAGTTTCTTCGTTCGTTAAAGCGATAAAAGCTTTTTTAATTAGGAGCACAAAAGTATTTCGTGAAAGTATACGACTACATATCAACAGATTTTAATCGTATGAAAAATTAATTATTTTTTTTCTATTGCAACTTCTCTTGGCGAGCGCATTAATTGGAGTGCACGGAAAACGCAATATGACGCAGCGTATAAACCACTTTGAGAAATTGTAAAAGGGTCTGATAAATTTTGAAGTATCTAGGCTACGATATAATTTTTCGCTTTTATTACAATCTCACATTCTTAAATACAATATTGCGGCTTTATCGACCCTTTAAAAGTACAACGAGCGTTTGAAAATTTACGCGGGCAATAAAACGTTATCAAATCCGGAGGAAAGCTGTATAATTTTCTTTTCGAACTGCTTAAAAACTGTTCTATCAAGATAACCCGGAAGGTAATGGGCATACAGTTAATAATCTAGGCAGCGAGCGTCGTTGCAACGAAAAAGCGAAGTTGAAAAAAGGAATTGTTAAAGGCAGAGGTAAAAAAAAATGAGGTGCGCTCTCGGTTTATACTCCTTTGGCTCCGCGAGAGTGCGGCCAAGTTCATTTTCAAGGCTTTCTCGGGAAAAGAAGCGGCGGCGGCGGCGGCGGCGGCGGCGCGTCCAGCTCGTAAGGTTAGCGCGCTCTCCGGCTTTGGGGGCGCGCACCGAGCGTGCTTCCGGCCTTGACCGGAAGTCGCGAGTCAGAGTAAGGCTCGGCGTCGCCGTTACGCTTCCTTACGCGCATCTTGGCGTAGCCGCTCGAGGAGGCTTCCTCGAGGCAGAGGCGCAAAAGCCTTTTCGACAATATACACACTCCGAAGACGATTCTATATAACATCGTTCATCTGGCGCGGCGGCGGCCGCGAGGGCCTATGGCACAAAGCGGACGCCGTCGTGTCGCACCGGGACCCGCGGCGGCGGCGGCGGAAGGAGAAGGAACAAACCCTTTTATTTCGCTTTTCCCTCCTAGGCGGCCTGACCCGCTACGCTCTGCCTTTTCATCGGCGCATGCACGCGTCTTAGACGAAAACAACGGCACACGCGACGGGAGCAGGGGACATATGCCCGCTGTATTTACCGAGCTTTTTTTTTAAAACTTTTTCTAGGGGCTTAATAATCTACTCTATACCCGCATTCAGGAGCGCGGAGAAAAGACGGGGCCCAGAATTGGGTCGGCTCTCTCGGGCGAATGCTTGGAACAAAACAGAAATGCCGCTCTTCGAGAGGCGGTAGTTGCATATTAGTTTAGATGCATTATATTCTTTAATTGCCGATGCCGCCCTCTTGTCCATTGTTGTTTTCCGCCTTCCTTTTATCGGACTTTCTTTAATCATTTATTTGCCGCGTCTTTTATTTACGTCCGGCCCCCCGTATTTTATAAATTAAGTTTTTTTTTTCCCCCGTTATGAAACTTTAAGTGACTTTGACGTCCAGGAAAAGTGAAATTACGGAGAACAAGGTCGAAGGCATTACTTCGCGAAATAACGAATCTCCATCGAGAGAAACAAAAAAAAAAAAAAGAAGTATTTGTGAAGCCTCAAGGAGCCGAAACGTAAGCGAGAGGAAATTTTGAAGTGCATCCGGAGAGGCCAGACAATCGTTAGCGCCCGCAGTGCCGTTTCTCCGAGCCGTTATAATCAATTCCCTCTCGGAGCGTCGGGCCAAGAATTGCGCACTCGACTCCTGCTCGTGGGGCACATCAGCAGTATTTACTCTCCTGAAGAGAGCGATCCATCGTCGCGGGACGGGCAAAAGGACCGGTCGCCCGTCGCCCGCTGCGCCTCTTTGAGCTTTCCTTCCCACTAAAAACTTTATAATACGCCCGGCTGAAAGGTCTGTCTCTCTTTCTCTCCTGGAAAAACGCGCTCGCCGGGAAGAAGAAGAAGAGAGAAAAAAAAAAATAAAGGAGCTGACGCGAGCTGCACACACAGTAGTGAGCACGCTCCGCGCGCGTCTCTCTCGGAGGAGGAGGAGGAGGAGGGGAAGTGGCGCGTGGCTTCGGAGTTCGGATGCCGCCAGATGTTGGCGGCGGCAGCTGTCTCCTCGGGCATCTCTCTGCTTTTCCTCTCCGAGCCTCTCCTCCTTCTCCAGCGCGCGTCTCCAGACGCGAGCGACGAAGACTGCTTCTTTTCGGGAAAAAAGAGCACGCGACTAGCGCAAACAGCGACGGCGGCGGCGGCGGTGGCGGCCCCGCTGAGCGCGCGCACCCGTTGATTGAGACGAAAATCGAGCGAGAAATCGTGAGGCCCCCGACCGTAATTGATCGAGCCCGCTTTGGGAGGGCCCCTTTACTCTCCACGACGAGACGTGTAATTTACAACGGAGAAAAATCGACTTTTCCCTCGAAATTATGCCTTTTCGACCGTGAAATTTTGTAATTACTCTGGGGATTTTTTCCTTAATCACGGGGATTCTTGAAAGAATTTACAGTGACGAATGTTAATTGACTCGTTTGATAAATTTAAATTTACACAATAATACTTAATTATAAAGTTATTAGTTAAAAAAAAAACACGGATAAGCCACTTATCGACTCCGAAAAAAGAGACAGTCTTGTTTTAACAAGCGAAAAGATCCCGGGCCAAGATTAGCAGTCGGGTCCAAAGGTACATCTGTAATTTTCCCATTTCCCACCGACAGGTAAAAAAAAAAAAGAGAAGAAAAAGGGCGGCAGCTGCCGCCAGCAGAAAAGTGGCTTATCTAATCTGGCGTTTTCCCGAAAGGTGTCCGGCCTCGGGGCGCGCGCGCGCGCTTCGAGTTTTCTCGAAGTGGCTGCTTGACGCCAGGTGCAAAGTGCGAGGAGAGCTCGAGCTTCATCGAAATTTGCAAAGCAAGCAAGCACGGCGACGGCGGCGGCGGCGGCGGCGAGCGGCGATGAAGAAGAAGCCGGCAGCTGCGTCGCCTCTGGCTTCCCGTGCTTTCTTTTTCTCTCTCGCCTTTTCGCGCGCGCGCACACACGACGGCCGATCTCCTCGGGAGAGGAGAGTGTGGAGGTCGCGTGCCCGTCGCGCGACACTTGCCCACCTGGTTTTTCCCGAGAGCTGGCCCGGGCAGCGGGAGCGACGCGTTCATTGATAAGAGGCCAGCCATCGCGAAGCGGGAAGAGGGCAGCCTTGCGGGCTTTGACGCTGAACGGGGCGCCGATGTTCGAGGCTTCGAGGAGGATTATCACTGTGCAGGAAGTGATTTTTTTTTTCGGAGATTATGCTTTACGCTGTAATTCCATTTTTTGCAAATGAATCGTGTGTCTTTTTACGCAATTATTATTTACGACTGCTAGTAGCTGGGAATTAATATACTGTGCTATAAAGATAAGAGATAAAGAATTATTTTCTCGAATTAAGTTGAAATAAACTGATCTTAGGAGAAGTTAAAACATTGAAAAAGACAATTATATGTTGATGAAATAGTTTTTTATATCTACGTAATTTTTCTAGGAAATCTTTAAATGAAGTTTATCACCTTTGTTCCGTTTTAATATCGAATCAGAAGTTTCTGGTAAATAAAAATCGTAAAAAAATTATTAACGCGAATCACCGCGGAGAGCTGGTCAAGATCGAAGGGGATAAGCAACAAACGGACGTTGCGCTTCGAGAAATGTAAATGTAAATTGGATCGAGCTCTCTCGAAAATTCGGGGCCGATCGAATTTTGGTTCCTCGCGGCAGCCGGCCGAAACGGCGCGCCACTCCTCGGAAGCTCCTCGCTCGGCTTGCTAGAGATTTTGGTGAGATTGAGCCGCGGCGGCGGCGGCGGCGGCCCATGTGCTCTACATAAAGTTGCCTTAACGAAGGCGAGAGCCGCACACATGCTCCGGGGGCCCGTCAGCTCGCTCGTATACGTGTACGTATATACGTGGAAGCGGATTTCGAGGGCTCGGAAGCGAATATCCTTCCTCCGGCGGCTCGCGCGCCCGCCCCTGCTAAGTCGCTCGGTCGGTCGCGCGCGCGCGAGCGCAGCTGCTCTCGGGGATTTGAGCACGTGCTGCAACCACTGCGCAGCCGAGCGCGCGAGGCCCCGGGATCGAGCACCTTTCCTCCCGCCGCCGCCGACGAAGCGGCCGGCACTCGAGAAATCACTGGCCCCGAGAGCCCGCCTTTTTTTTCGGTGGAAAGCCCGAGTTAGGTGCACTGTCACGGGGTCCCGAAAATACATCTAAAGGGAGGGGAGCGGACACCGTCATCCGCCTGTTGCGCACACCTTTTTGTATGATAATTTTTCGAAACTCGGATTTTTGGGGAGCTGGACGGGTGGTTGGCCCGGATCTCTTTGGGAGGGTCGCCCGCACAATGCGCAATCAGATTTTATACCCAAAAAAATTCGGGGAATCGACAAAAAATTTCGAGTTTTTGACGCGTTCGCAATTTCAATAAAATAATTAATTCCTTTATTATATCGTGTCAAAGCTAATAATATGTATATCAGAATAGATAATAATGCAATGATGCAAAAATTTAATCCGAGGACACAAAAGAAAACTGTTCGTTCCGCAAAACGGCATTTATTCATGGAAGATTCACCGTATTCTAAACCTAAATCACACAATAACTCGAGCGAGGGAAGCTCCAATAACGGCAATATGTCTCCCTCGGTGGCTCGCGCCGCAAAAGTATGTAAATCCGACGCAATTGTGCAACGAAGCAGCTCTTTCGAGGCAAAAAGCAAAAGAAAGTTGGCGAAAAATTTATTCAGGCCGGCCGCTCCCCCCCGGCAGTAGTCCTTTGCATTTTTACCGGGCCCCGGCGCAACTTCTTCACTTGTTCGCCCCGGCCGTGAATTGGATTATGGTATTATAGAGGCGCCCCGCCCCGCCCGGGGAGTCACCGGAAAAGGGGGGAATTACGAACAATCCCAATGGGAAGCCGCCGCCGCCGCCGCTCTTTCAAATCCCGCGACTCTATCGAAAATTCGCTCTCTCTCTCTCTCCCCAACTTTGATCGAAAATGCGATCAGTCGAGACGACGACGGAGAGAGAGAGAGGAGCCCTTTTTTTGGCCTCCGCTCTCCGCTACGTGCACCTTGTAAAGTCAATTTCGGATTACCGCGGCCCGATTCGGGGAAGGCAAGCCGCAACCTTCGCTCCTCCCGGGGATTGGATTTACTTGCTTTTCACAAAAAAATACCCCGCGCTCTGCCTCCTTGCGGTTATTAGGGGATCATTATTACTCGCTTATAGTTTCTTATTTATTATCGCATTACGCCGTAAAAAATCTAATTCCTTGTACTATATCTTACTCGGGTTAGCTCCAGGTGTGCTTTCGAAAAGGAATCATTAAATTTCGAAAAATAAGCGCAAAAGTTAAAGAGGCATACTCGATTGAATCATTAGATTATTAATTTTTTCTATATCGTTCAAATACGCTTTATAAAGTAAGATTTAATTTTTTCTGCGGCAGAAGGTTTTTCATTTTAAAAATCAGTTGATATTTTTAGCTTTCTACATGAATAGCTGCAGTGTCCTCGAGGCGATAGGAAGCGCGCCGCGTGCGCGTTGCGCCAGAAACGAAACGCAATACGCGCATTTCCGAAAAACCACAATTTTTAAAGCCCCCGTGGCTTCTCTTTGCGGAAGCCTCCTTAAAAGGATTCCGCCGCTTATACTTTGCGCAGCGGAGAGCAGTCTTGATTATAAAGTAAGCGCTGAAAAAAAAAAAAAAGAAGAAGACGCGCTCGCGTATACGTATACGTACAAAGCGGGCCTGCATAGCGCTTCGGAGCTCAGCGACACGGGCTTCGGTGCCGAGTGTCGCGTGGCAGCGTTTTAGCGCGAAGCGATACACAGGACGCAAGCAGAATGCAAAGCTTCTTAAATGTAAGGGACAAGGGTTGATGTGTCGCGCGCTTCTTTAGCGACCGTAATCCCCTGAGAGACCGAGCGGAAAAGAAGTCTTTAGCATTTTACTTTCAGTGCGTGTACACATTCAAATCGAGTCTTGCACCGACAAAGCTATAGCTGGGCGCGGCGAAATAAAAAAGAAGAAGCTTTTGTTCGCGTGCGGGGTTTGCGGAAAAAATGTTTCTTCGAACGTACATCTATTCAGGAGAAGCTGAAAAAGTTCGAGAGTAACGTTTCTTTTGATCGAGGGATGAATTTTTTATCGTATTTTTTGTTTTTTATAAAGGGTATCATGTACTTTAAGTTTATGTGAAAACTGCTCCATCCGTCAAGGTTTTATAGACTTCTCAATTAAACGCAAACAAATAAAAAGATTCACACGCGGCTCTTCGATTTTGGCAATTCGAGCAAAGATTTACGGGGCTGAATCTAGTTTAAGTCCGTAGGTGGGCATCTTCGCATAATTATAACTGCACCGGCGCGGCTAACTGTCGCCCGAAAAAAGTGCCCGGCAGGAATGTCACCCCGTCGAAGAGAGCAAGAAAACGCTAATTAAAGCAAACAGTTTATCAGCTAAATCCTCCTTATCGAAATAAGTAGATTCCGGTTTTTCATAAAGAAGACAGCTTAGCGCGCGCGTTCCCCGTTAGGCCGAGAGCTCCCGAAACCGGTCGCGCGCATAAAAGCCCCAGAAGAGGCATCGGAAGGCCGCGCGGCCGAATCGTCGGCCTGATTTCCGCGTTCGGCGGTAAAAAAAAAAAAAAAAACGGAAGCGGCAGCGCGCAGATGCCGCGCGGCGCGCTTATAAATAAACAAGGCGGCCGGAGAGCTTTGGGCATTGTGCTCCTCCGCCGAGGAAGCTCTCCGGGCCTTTTGGGATCTCTGTCCGCGGGAAGAAAAGAGTCCCGAAAGCCGATACTCCGAGGCGGGCCTCTGCAGCAGGCAGCAGCGGCAGCGGCAGCAGCAGCAGCCGCAAATCGAGATCGAAAGATGACACGAGAGCTGGAAACGAGGGGGGGAGGGAGAGATAAGTAGGAGGACGAGTGGGGGAACGGCACGTGCCAGGCGCACGTCGCTCGCGCGCCAGCAGCAGCACAAAGACGCGACCTGAGGCGGCAGCGGCTCAGCATCCACACACAACCATCTGTTGCTTTTCTGACATTTTTATTTCGAGTCTCGTTACGAGCAGCTTGCCCTTCTCTCTCTCTCTCTCTCCCTCTCTCTCCCAAAGCGAACACGCCGCGCGCGCCGAGGCTTAATTAAGGACGCGTGTGTGCTCTCCTTTTTGCGGCCGAAGTCCGCCAAGTGCGCTACTGACCGATCCGTGCACGGCTCCGTTTATCGGAATTCGGCGGGAGACACCTTATGCCAGTTATGCCGCCGCCGCTGGACCTGCGGCTGACGTTTTCGAAATTCCAGACAGATGGACCGCAGCACGATGGACCGCGCGCGGAGCCTGTCATTTGCGCGTATACATTGTCGGTGCCAATGTGTCAATGTGAGGCAGCTGCGCCCCACCTCGCGACCACCTTGGCTTCTTCGAGATTAGTAGCAGCCTTCGGCGAGTGGCCGCAGCTTTCCAATTTCGGCTTGTGCGCAGGTTGGCTAGTTTTTTGCGGTGGACTGCGACCTTTCGAAATTTCGGGCCCCCGAAAAAATGTTTGACGGTTCCGCTCAGATAAGGTTCTTGTAAATTATAAGCCGCATTAAATATGTAAGGACACTTACAGGTGCATCGCTCGGCCGAAAAAATTTTGAAAACTATATCATTAACATAAGCTGCAAACGTTCCTCCTATAGGTATATACCGCATATACGCATATCGGATTTAATCTCTTTCGTGCGGCCAGGAAATTTCTGTTTTAAAATTCCATAAATTTAGCGCGCAGCTTGCTTATCAATTAAATCTGACGTATTTTTATGTTATTGATGACAATTTCGATGTTAAACGGCCGACTCTCACTTTCGATAATTCATTTTGATGCTGTCGTAAATTCGTATAAGTAAGTAAATTTATAAAGCTTTTTGCGTTAAAGTCGACCCGAGTGATTTACTTGAGTTTTAGTTTGTTCCATCAGGCTCTGGAGCTGCACCAAATAAATATTTTAACTCCAAGCTATTTCACTTCGCTCATGATCCCACAGCATGTACTTTCAAACACACCATAAAATATTTTCCTTAATTTCAATTTAAGGCAAACGCAATCGTAATAAGCGGTCGATTATTTATTAACGACACCGCCCAAGATTCTAATAGCCCCATAACCTCCGACAGTTTCCATAAACCGTCGAATTTACGCGCGCCATAAAAGTTTCCAGGTCCCGTCGAGCATATGCCTCCCGAAAAACTACGAGAGTACACCGGGGGCTTATCTGCCGGCTTGCCTCCCTGCCCAACATTGGCCCCGAAAACCGATACAGCCCGAGTTGGCTCGTCGGAGGCATCGACCCGCAGCCGGCCCGATATGCCACACAGGCAGGCAGTCGGGCGCGCGCAGACGCGCGGCGGCGGTGGTAATCAAAGACGCGCGCGGGGCACAAAGAATTTTGGAAAAGGCCGGGGCGCGCTTTTCTGACGGGCGGCGCGCGGGGCACCTGTTGATTTCGAATGCTCGGCGTATCTTGCGAGAGAGCGCGTGCTTGACTTCCCGGCACGCGTACAAGCGGCGGCGGCACCCACCGGCACTCGTGCGCGCCGATTACTGCAACCCCTTTTTGCGCGCGTGCGCATTACGATATATATACGACTCGCGCTTGAATTATTCAAGCCGCTCCGGCGTTTTCTTCCTTTCGGGGCAGAAATCATTTTCCAATTAGTCAAATTCGGGGAGGGAGCAGCGCGGGCTTTTGCGCCTCCCGTTTCCGGATGACGATGCGCGCCGAGGGGTTATCGTGCTCTTAATTAATGCAAGGAGGGTAAGGTTGAGGCCCTTGGGGGATTGCGAGGCCTGCACTTCATGCCGCGTTATGGAAGTGCGCGCGATTTTGCGACCGGCTGAATTCACCGGGAATATTTGGCGCAACTTTTCGAACGCGATCGCGCTTTATACCTCTGAGCTGTGCCGTCTCACTTTTTTTTTCTATATAGATTAAATTATAAAATTATAATCGTCCGTATAGCGTATTAAGAAAAAAAAGGCACTCGGAATAAACGAACGAAAAGGTGCATCGCCAGCAAGAGGAAGGATTCGAAACGACTTGACGCGAGCTCCCTTTATAGCTTCGAAAAAAAATCCATTACTCAGCGGCACATACGCAAGATCAGAAGGAGGAAGAGGCGAAAAAAAAAAGAATAAAACGGGCGCGAGAGAATCGAGAAGCGGCCCGGGCTAAGACAGGCAGCAGGCAGCAGGCCGGCAGGCGGCCGAACCGGGCGAATACATAAAGCGGAAACGAGCGATGCCCCGAATTTTCGCAAGTGATTCCGTATCACAGCCTCGGAAACGGGCTCGTATACGTATATACATATATATATACAAGAAAAAGGCTCTGGGCGAAGACCGGCGTGCGCGTCCGAAAGAGAGAGAGGGAGAGAGAGGGAAGACCGACGTACGGCGAAGGAGAGAGATCAAATGTGGCAGATGGCCCGAGTTCGCAGCCAAGTGGCAGCGGGCACGCGCCAACTCGAACATCTGCCGCCGCCGCCGCCGCTGCCTTCTCTTCAAACGCGAGCGCTAGACAACGGGGGTATAGAAGCTCTCGGAGAGAGAGCTGCAAGGAGGAGAGGGAGAACCACCGACTGCAGCCAGCAGCAGCAGCAGCAGCATTTCCTGACCTTTTTACCTCCTCGCCCTCGCCCCGAGCGGCTCTCTCTCTTTTTCCCCGAGATTTTTTCCGGGAATCGCGCCAAGGTGCGCCGAGCGCGCTCTCTCTCTCTCTCTCCCTCTCGCTTGATAAGGAGGATGTCGGGGAATCCTTATTCGTGCACGGAGGACGGAACTTTTCGGGATGTACTCTCGCCTGTGTAATTGCGCTTCCGCAGAGATTTTTTTTTCTTCGCCCGCCGGCCTTTTTAGGGTTGCGCACTTTAAACTCGCTGCCAAGTTAAACGGGCAACCTATAGGGTTACGCGCTCGGATTATTAACGGTTCAAGGGCTTTTTCCGTATCGTGAAAAAACATAATTTTATTATATGATAAATTTTTTACGCGCAGCTCCGACTGAAATATTTGTCTCTCTGGTGATAATAAATTTCGAGTGCTTCTGTGGGAGCGCGTGAAAAATGTTTCTTTCCAGAACATTTACCAGCGGACCACTTGTTGTGTCCTTTCAAGTCCAGCTCTTATAATCGGGATGAAATATTGGAATCTCGAGATAGATTCGACACGTCGGAGCCGCCGACGAGGAGTGTCGATAGGAGCCTATCGAAACTCTCTAAATCTCGTCCGCCGCCCCCTTCGGAGCGTCGGACACTCCATAAAAACGGCCGGCCATTGTCGCGTCGGGCGAACGGCGCCTCCCCCCTCGGCGACGCGCGTCGCGCGCTCAATAGAAACATCATTTTCGGTCTTTCCGGCCGGACAGGCATGCGGGAGAGGATTCTCGGCACGCGACGGCGACGCAATTGCGCAACGAGACGTCGTTTAAAAGCGGAGCGTGTACTTGCGACTCCGCGCTAATCTGGTGAAAGTGCGCGTATATACCTCCTGCCTTGCTGCCTTTCTTCGGGGCCCGACATCTGGCACTCACCGGCAGTCCAAACATGCTTTTGTCGCCTCCTGCACCTTCTTTCTCCCTCTCTTGCTTTATACCTGCTCTCCGAAAAATGTCGCCGAGGATTTGAGCCGCTGCATCTGGAAAACTCGGCTTTTTGCGCTCGCCGCCGCTGCAGCCTGCGAAACTTTTCGACCTTTCATCGAAGCCCGGGCGAGCGTCTGCGCGAGGAGTTTTGTTCGCGGTTAACCCTTTCGCAGGAGGAAACGTTCGAGAAAGTATTAAGCAGATGATCGTTTCCGTGTGAATGCGCTCTGAGGAAAAGGCCGATTGTCGGCCCGTCCATAGCGATTCCTCTTGGAAAGGAAATCTATTGTCAAATTTATGACGGGCTTTAAACTTTTAACAATTTCACAACGTTAATGATAGAAGAGCTCTGGGCACCTTTCATTATCGGTCGCGGCGCAAATTGCAAAAGACGAGCACATTTTAGAAAGGGACTCTGAGCAAATAAAGGTTCATCCCTCGGACTTATCTCCGCTTTTAATTTTGTTTACCTGGGAGAGAGCCATTAACCGAAATCGATAAAGCTTTCAGCACCATCTGAATAAAGAAAGATCAAACATATCTTTGTGTAACGGAGATACGTTGTACGTATCAATCCTCGGAGATAAACAAACAAACATCCCGTCCTCTAAACAAAGAGCCGGAGCGCGCATTTCCCTAAAATTGAAAACTGCTCTCTCGTCAATAACTGTGCGGATCGCTTAATCAAAACACCCAGAACTATCCATCCCAGGCCGCACAACTGCCCTGTCAAACAAGCAATTCAGCTGCTGCAACATTGCCTCAAAACGAGGATGTCGTCCATTTTTATAGCGGCGACAATGTGCGATCTTTCCACGGGGCCGAAGCGACTCCACGCTGCGCGATCCTCGCCGTAAATATAAATAAATTGAGCGATCGCGGCCGAGGAGAGCTTGATTTATTATTATTCGAGCAGCGAGGGGCAGCTCGGAGGTTACACATTGGAAGACCGTTCGGGGTCCCCCCCAAAGATATTTTTTCCATTTCCTTTTACGAGAGAGAGAGCCTGAAAAACCTGCTTAGCGCGAGCGGAGAGCCGCCGATATACAGCTGCGCGCACATTCCCTCGCTCTCCTCTGCGGATATCCTCCCCGGCATTTATTTCCCTTCCAATTCCCGGTTCGATAATAAATTCCGTGTAATAAATCGAGAGAGAGAGAGAGGAGAGCACACACGAGAGCGCGCCGGCTTTTCACCGCTTTTCCGGGAACCGTCGTTTTCGCCTTCGTTCTGCCTCTTTGTGCTGCTTTATATTTTATGTTTTGCCGTAATGTCGCTGGAGTCAGCAGTGGAGATACGGGGACGGTGATGTGAAGCACTTGTTGACGGCGATCAAAGGGAGATTTTGTCAAAATACGCTCGAAGCGAACAATGCCCTCGAGAGTTCATTTATTTATTGAGATAAATAATTGCTTTTTGTCGAATGTTCATCAGCGGAGGTGTACCGATTGTACCTTTTCACAGAGAAATAATCACTCTCGACAGTTTCGGGAAGATTTTAGGCGGGAGCCCGGGCCCAAGGAACATTTGGCGATGACGCGTCATAATATACCGAAGCGCAGCTCCGCGCCAAATGTCGCTTGCGTCAGAGAGATCGGCGTAAATCTTTGAGAAGAGCGATTTGTTTTCCGAAAAATTTTCGGTACTCGAAGGAGAAGGATTGTCTCGAAGGCAAGCATTCGGGAAGAACGGAGCGTTTGACTCCTCTTCCCCGGGGCTTCGAGCGAAAAGAAAAAAAACGACGGGTAAAATGGTAATAAGGGCGTATATCTGCATGTGCGTGTCACCGGGGATAAAAAAGCAGCCCGGCGTTTCGGGGCAGGAAGCGCGCCTTAGAAGACTAGAGCGCGCGTGCAGCTTGCTCTAGTCTCTCTCTCTCTCTCTCTCTCTCCTACTTCTAGGCCGAAGCGAGCGAGGAGGGGGGGAGAGACAGAGGCCCCGAAGAAAAAGGAAGGCTCCTGATGAGCGGGAGGGCCTTAAAGCACAGCTGTCGCTCTCTTCGGCTCGCGAGACAACCCCTCGGGAATCTTTTGAAATCGCGGTCAGGTCGCCTCTTCTTCGCTTCCTTCGATTGCTCCTTGTTGTCGCGCGCGCGCGCTCGCTCGCCGGCAGCGGCTCTTCTTCGCCACGCTTCGCTTTTCGCTGAATTTATCCGGGAGCACAATGGCACCGGGGGCCCCCGGCGACCCTCCGTGTGTCGACTCTGCCGAGTGGAGAGAAAGGGACTTGTTTCCACGGCTAGATTTATGCCGATTGTCTAGTGTCGACGTCGTCGTCGTCGTCGTCGACGGCGGCGGCAGAGGAGGAAAATGCGCTCTCGACGCTATACCGAGAAATCGCTCCCCGCTCGTGCAACGGATCGGGATATCAAAACGTAAGGCGATCGCCGAGGCTCGATTTACCCGCACCTTTTCCTCGCTTTATTCAAATTTATGAAAATCATAATACGCGAATATCGAGATTGTGCCGCTCAGACTGGATTGAATGACGTTCTTCGACTCGGCTGGACATTGAATTACGAGCGTTTTATTTATTTATTTTTTTTTTCGATAAACAAGAGAGGATATTTTTTCGCTGCTAATTGAAAAGAGAAGTTTTGCCTGCATTGAAAATTGTTCTCGAAATAACGGAGTAAACCGGTTCCTAATACCGCTACGGCGATTAATCTCGAGCCACTTTGATTTCTCCTCCCCAAAAAATCCGCAAAATTGAAAACTCCAAAAACTACATCGTCATCTGGCGCGAAAACCGGTTAAAACCGGTATCCTCCCCTAACAAAAAAATCGCGGCCCCTTCGAGATTCGGAAAAAATATCTGAAATAACTCTCGCCATTATAGGTCAAGCCGGGCTACTTCCGTCAGCCACATATCCCGGGCGATTGCTCCGGCTGTTATTTGTTTGCAAAATATACGGCGGCCGGGGTTGTACGGGCTTTCTGGGGGAGGAGAGGCCGACAGATTGCTTGCCGGCGCGCCTCACGACTGACTCTCCCAAGATTCGGGCGGCCGGAATTGAAAATCTTTTTTTCGGCCGAGAGCCGAGGCGCGGCAGATGAGCATCGGAGCGCGCGGGGCCCCGAAAAATCCTGCAAGCTCGACATCTGCGCCCTCGCTCGAGATTTTTTTTTACCTCCCTGCCCCCGATTTCTCCCCCGAGATTTTTTTGCATTTCTCCATTGTCTCTCTCTCTCTCCCACCTCCTCCTCCTCCCGCGGGCCGCGCAGGTGCTTATCGGCTGCTGCACACCGCGTCGAGCGGAAGCTGCCCTTTGCCAGGCAGTGCAGGTGCGCGGGGTGGTGGTGGTGTCCCCCTGACCTTGCCGATTTTCGCTTGTTTACAGCGCTCCTCCGGGCGATTAGCCGCAAAAAAAGAGACGTCGCCGAGAGTCGCTGGCTCGCGCGCGCGCGCGCGCCTAGAGTGCACATGTGCAAAGGGAGGCGCAGGGAGGTGCGCGGCATCTGTTGCATATATCGCTACGTCGCCGTCGTCGTCTTTGCTCGCGCGCGCGTAAGCGAGCGAGCGAGCGAGCAGCGTCAACGCACCAGCGCCGGGACCAGGTGCTAGCCACCTTCTCTCTCTCTCTCTCTCTCTCCTTCCCCCGAAAAAGCTGCCCTCCCCTCCCCGCGCGCTCGCCCAACATTGTACGGCCCTCTCGCTCGCACCCTGTATAACTTTATCCCCGAGATTTCCACCATCTGCACCTCCGCTCCGCGCAAGGCGCATCCCGAGGCACCTTCTGCCTGCCTGCCTGCCTGCCTGCCTCGCGCCCCGCCGGTTTTTTCTTTTTTTTTTTTTTTTATTGTCGGCAAGGAGCACACTGGCGCGCTTTTTTCCACCTAATTTCGGGACCCACCTTTCACCCTTTCGCTACATAAAGGGGCCAGGTTGCTTGCGGCCCACTGAGCAGGGAGGGGTTGCGATGCACTTTTCACATTTCCACAATGCCTCTCTCCCTCTTCTTCGGGGAGTCTTCCGTAATTGGAGAGGGGGTTACGCCGAAGGGGCTACCGGAGAGCTACAACCGACCAAGACTGTATTGTAACCCCTTTGCTCGTTCGTCGGTAATTTGAACGTCCGCGCGTCAAATGATGACACAGTTTTTCAAAGATGGACGGCTAATTTAAGACGTCGACGTTATGTTGCTAAAACCCCCCTTCCTTCACCTGCGAGCGCAATTTAAAAGGGCCGCCGCCGTCTTACAGTTTGTCTATTGGCGAGACTTCCGAGAAGTTCGAGGGGTCTTTACTGGGTGGCATTTGGGCAGCGGGAAGAGGGTTTGTTTAATATTAAAAAAACGCTCCCTCGTCGTGAGAGTACACTGGTAAGTGCTCGTTTTCAACCCTTTTTATTCATAATAGCTTCAGGTGGATCGTGAGTGAAGACTAATATTTGCTTTGACATAAACAGGTAATTGAATTTTTCTAATGACGGTTGCAGCGAGAAAACGTACAAGCATTAAATTAGCAGTTGCTTTCACTGTTTAGTTTTTTTTTCAAAACGTCTGTTTATTTTTTTTACAAATTAATATAAGCAATTTGAGATAAAATACTTTTTTATTCTTTTTTTTCAGAAACAAAATATACATCATATATTAAATAGTATAAAAGCTGATAAAATCAAACCTAAACTATTTTCACGATATAGTTTGCATTCCCGACAAAATCTCGGTTCCCAACGAAACCAAATCCCCTGCGCCTATAAATCCTGCAGCTAATTCCAAATAATCGAAAATCAATACAGCAGCAACAACGAGAATCTATCGAATTAATCCCGGGGCGCGTTTCCAAAAGTTCCTATTCCAGAAACGCGAGCGGCCGCGGTATATAGCCGCAAACGGCGCGCGCGCCGTAGCCTATATATTCCCTCCGGTTTCTCGCGGTGTTTATATTCTTTATGGCCGCGCGGCGGCGGCGGCGGCGGCGGCGGCGAGCGCTGCTTGCAGTTGGTAGCGTCAGATTGGCGCAGGTGACGCAGCTGCAGCAGCGATTCGTGCCAGCTTGAATTGTTAGCTTCGCAACCGCGAACCTTCCTTTTTTTCCCTCTGTCTCTCCCCCTCCCTCCGCCGCGCCGAAGAGCCGTGGTATATATACATTGTAGCGAGCTATCTGGACAGCGAGATTTCTTTATTGCCCCAGCTTTTTCGCGAGAGCGGAAGTTTCGACGAAAAAAAAGAAGAGGAAGTTTGACGCTTGATTTATTAATTTTTTATTGCAAGGTTCGCGACTCTTTATCGAGAGCGATAAAAAGGACTTGCTGGATGCTTTTAAATTTCTAGCTCGAAATAATGATTATTTGCGTCTGCGCTTTAGAGTCTGCATCGGAGAGAAAAAAAACAGCAGAAAAAAAAGATGAAAGAGCTCTTTCTATCGGCTGCATAAACACGGGGGCTAAACGCAGCTAAGTAAAAGAAAAACAGCTCTAAAATAAATTGCCGTCTCGGCAGCAAAAAAAGAGAGCCATTGAGCAAAAAGACAATCGCTGTTTTGGCGAATCAATACGCTCATCTCGGGGATTACGCCGAAGCCGCCGCCCCCCCGGAGCTTATAAACTCCCCAAGGGAATTCAGCCGATCGCAAGCACACGTGCACGCGGACACAATGACGTCGTCGTCGTCGTCGTCGTCGTCGCGGCGGTGGGCAGAGCGGAAATTCATTTAGAAATCAGAGGTGGAAGCTGCCGCAGTGCGCGCCTCTGGAGCGATAAACGCGATTAAGCCGCCGTGGCGAAAGACTGCGCGACGAAAACGCGATTAGCTCTCGATCGGCGCCGCAGCGCCGTCCGAGCGAAACCCGAGGGATGAACTTCCTGCACGGCTCGGATGCACAAAAAAAAAAGAGGAGGCCCGCTTTCACGTCGACACGCCATACTGCCTCTCCGGCGGATTACGGCATTCATCGAACTTTATAATATATTATCCCCTGCTTCAGAATGATCGTTTTATCGAGTTCCGGGTTTAAAAAATCGACGACGATTGCGGCGGCCTCCGAATCTGGCGGCGCAGATGAGCCCCTGGAACAATGGCGAGATGTGTGTTTAAGCCCCGAGAAATCAAAGGAAGCGGAAGCGCCGGCAATATGGGATCGGGAATATTTTCGGAAACGCGCCCGATCATTATCCGCGGCCGCGGCGGTTCGATTGTTTGTTTTACGTGCGTATACGTTCGATCGCTGCATACTCGCATATATATATCGGCCCGGGTAATTGCCGGCGAGAAAGCAGGACTAAAAAAAGAATATCCGTGGCGGCTGGGAGTGAAACAAAACATGGGCTCTCTCTCTCTCTCTCTCTCTCTCTCGCGTGCTCTATCAAAATACGTCCCGGATTAGATTTTCCGTTGTGCTTTTTTAACATTGCGCGCGTCATTTTTTCTCAAAAGCGACGCGCTTATCCGTTTTAAATTCTCTTATTTATTACGCTCGGGGGGGAGAGGGGAGTGACGCGTCGAGCTCGGGGGGGAAAACGCACACGGGCCTTTTTTTAGCCCGGTTTTAATATCCTGGAAGTATTGGGAAAAAATTCTCCTACGACAACATTGACAGATGCCGCTTGAAATTTCGAGCGCGAAATCGTTAAACCGTTTGTTTAAAAAAAGAAGAAAAAGGAAATGCCGGATGAAAAATGACTTTGCGCTTTAAAGCTGTTTCGTTGCGAGAGGAGAGAATTTTTTTTTGGGGCCGAGAAAATCTCTGAAGATGCGAGAGCACGAAAATGAAGTCCAAGAAGCTACAATTGAGTACGAAAATATTTAAGAGCTACGTAGAAAAAGCTTTGACGGAATGGAAAGGATCCACATGTTTTCGAAATATTTCGTTCCCAAATAAAACTTACTCCCTCCTCCTCGACTCCGCCTATTGCAATTAAACTTCGAGTTGGAAACCATAAGTTTCCCATTTTTATGGGGATACCGAAATCTAGAACTAGAAATTTCATAAATTTGGAAGGAGCACAAACTGTTAAACTAAATGTGTTATTAAATAATGCGTTATTTAAAAATAAAAAGGCGCTTCTAATAAATAAAAGGAATTAAAATAGCCTCGCAGAGTAATTGGTTTTGAAATCGAAGCTAGTAAAAAGTTGGCTAGAGCAACCAAAGTGAAAACTAATCTGCGATAAGTTTATTAAAGCGTGCGGCGCAAAAAGAATGCCTCGCGAAATGCTTATCCAGGTGGAAACGTGGAAGTTGGCGCGCGCAATTTCGCGCTAATTAAACGGCGAAGCGCGCCGGAATCCGAGACATTATTAGAGAATATTATTCACTCCTTTCGTTAGGCATCAGCGAAGCGGCACTTGCCACTTGGCTTTCTAACGACACACTTTCCGCTGCCGCTTCGCAGCTCTCGGATCTGTATCCTCCGGCGCAGGACCGACGATCCCCGAAAAACCGGGGATATATCCCCACGATCTCTCTCACCGCGCAGCAGCTGACGCGCGTTCCTCGCGGTGCGCAACCTTGAATTTTTCCGCTGCGCTTTGCGCCGCCGCGTACCACGTTGCGTCACACGTTTTCCCGCAAGCCTAAGTTTAACCCGCCGCGGGCTTTCTGGAGTACGGCTCCGAAAATAGAAGCCGCCCGTTAAATTTTCTCTCTCTCGATCTCGCCGCCGACGACGCCGACGAGGCTCGAGACGAGGAGCCACCGCGCCGCGCCGCCGCGTTTAATAACGTCGACGCGCCGGCGATGCTGCATATTTCGCATAGCCCGCGAGAGCGCTGCTCCAGACCGTCCGTCCGTTCCCCCCCGCTTTTCACCTTTGCCGCGGCTCTTCCTCGCGGTGTTTTAACGAGTTTAACAGGCAGCCGGGCCTTTCTTCCTTTAATCGACGATTGACTTCGTTTACTACCTCGAGCCTTGCTCAATTTTCAGGATGATTTAATGAAGCAGAACACCCGATGAGCTAAACATAACTGTCTCGAGTCTCTCCGCGATAATAAATAAAAGTGAAGCGGCGGAGTAATAATATTTTGGATAAACTAGGAATTGTTGATTTTACTATCACTCAGTAAATCATTTCGCTCGATCAATTTCGCTCTATTTTCGTGGGGGCGCCCCGAAATATGCGCATACATATTTTTAGAGACGATTCAATTTCGTAAAATTTGGAATTATGTCAAATGGAAAATGCGAAAATTTTTGATATTATTTCTAAAGCTGAAAATTGTTGAATAATTTATTTTTAAAGCCCCGATGGCTTTCGACAGAGTCTCTCTCTGTAAGCTAAAAGCGCAGCTATACTTCTATTCGATGGCCTCGTGTTCCATGAATGATACATCGCAATAAAATTTTAACTACAGGCCGCGCGGACAGGACGGATTTAGTCGATCGCAGCTCCTCCCAGATTTTATCATCGCCGAGAAAGGAAATCGAGTGTAAATATCAGCGGCGATGAATCTGCTTCCGGATCGACGGCAGAGAGCGAGGCAAAAAAAAAAAAAAAAAAAAAGGGAGAAAAGGTCGGAAAGGCCATCAGCTATAGGTCGAAATTCCGAAAACGTCGGAGCCGCGGTGTACAGGGAACACATGCCGTGTCCGTGCGAATCCGCGAGAGGCAGCTTTACTTCCGATCGTGCCTCTCGGCCGCAGAGGGCTTTTCGAGTTCTCTAGTTAGTCAGGTAGCCGGGACTGAGAGCGAGTGAGAGAGAGAGGAGAATAAGTGCAGGCCTAGAAGGTGGATTGCGCAGCGTGGGAAGCTACGGCAGCTGAGCTGGAGAGCTCAGGCGGCTGCTGCTACTTCCGTTCTCGTACTCTGCTCGCGGCCTCGGGCTATAGTCCTTGGGAAATCGATCTTTCATTTTTTTTCGCTCGCTCTCTCTCTCTCTCTCTCTCGCTCTTCGCTTCCTATTTATAACATTTTCGATTCTAATGTAAAGTGGGCCATATGCAAAGTACGCGCGAGCTTCGAGGCTTGTTTTGCAGCGATCGAGAGAGAGAGAGCCCGATGCTATTGTCGGAGTTCCTGCCGAACGATCTCTCTGCCCTTCCTGTTTCTAACCTTTAATATAAGTATTATCTTTTCGGGCTATTCAATGGGTGTCACTTTGCCATTGTCGCTCGGCTGATCGATTTTCTCTTACGTATTATAAACGGTTTTTCAAACTTGATATAAAGCAACTTATCGTATTAATTTATATATAAAACGTTAAAAAGGAATCGAAAGTTATGAATATAACGAAAGATGAAAGAAACGCTTCGGGGTCAGTGAAATCGGAAATGGGCAGACTGCCAGTGTGAAGAACAACACTAATTCTGGAAAGCCACATGAAAGGCGGGCCTGGAAATCCGGCACCGCTTTCCGGGCTCGGGAAATTCGAGCTTTTCCCCGGGGCGTCAATAATATCGGGTGCAGCGAACTTTTTACACTGAGAAAACAAGCCGCAGTCGATAATTCCAGCAGGCAGGCAGGCAGGCAGGCAGTCCTCTCCCACGTGCTTACGGTCGCACATTGGCGCGAAACAATGTTTGCTAGAGAATTCAAAAAGGAAAAATTGGAATTCGTGAGAAGACGAGGGCGAGTATGTGAACCGGTCGCGCATTAAGTGGGCGCTCCTCGGCTTTTTTTTTCTCCGCGCCCCGCGCTCCTCGAAAAGGGGGCGCGGGTAAATAGAGCGAGCGGGCGAGAGAGAGAGAGAGAGCTGGAGGCGAAAAAATAAAAATTCGTTTTTGACGAGTCGCGCGGCCGGACTCTCCGCGCGCGCGCTGCGACATCCTGTATACACCAAGCGGCCGAATGAATGGACCGTCGACCTCGGGCTCTCTCCGCGCGCAGCCCTCATTATTAATTGTTCCCCGAGTTCCTGGGCGCGCAAACACTGGAATTAAATCCGAGATGCACTGCGCGCGTACGAGTTTTTTCAATCCCTTCGGCGTGCACGTACGTATCGACATGTGCAGGAAGCGAGTTTAATATCTACATTCGGCAATTGGCGGATATATCGATCGCGATTACGGCGGGACAACAAAAGGTGTGCGGCCGTACAGCGGAGGGGAGAGGGAGAGCTGCGAATGAAACGGAGGCTCGGAAGAGTTGAATGGATCGCACGTGCAGGGCGCCAGCATCTTCCGCGAGAGAGAAAAGAGGCGGAAGTGGCCCCGGTAGAAGGAGGCAGCAACCACCTTGGCTTCCGCTCTCTCGCGACCACCTTGTTTTTTCCCTCTCGTTCTCTTCCTCCCTCATCCCCGCGCACACGTGTTGGAGAGACAGAGAGAGAGAGAGAGAGAGAGAGAGAGAGAGAGGGAGAAGAGCCAAGCGTATTCCCAGTAGCAGCGGCGGCGGCGGCTTAAAACCGATCTCCACTTCCTTCCCGCCGCCGCTTTTTGTGCCCCGCTCGAAAAAAAACGGAGCGACCTTCCGAGAGACTATTTTTGAAGGAGGCACGCCTTTTTTTTTAACCCCCGAACCGCTCAAACAAATCCAGCTTCCAGCTTTTTACCCGGCAGATGCCCGAGAGCTTTTTTAACGAGTTAACCTAGGCAAAGTAGCTTCGCGGTTCGTCATTTATTTGATAGTTATTTGTGGCCAGGGACGGGGCTGCCGTTGCTTCGACGAGTCGGAGATTTTAGATTCTAAATAATCTGAGATCTCAGTACGCTAGAATTTTAACGCGCGCCGATATGTTTCTCCTTTAAATAAAATTTAGCGATTGAGATCCATCGGATTTGTTTGTTCGAAAACGATTTCGACAGTACCCTGGTAGAATTGCAAATCTATAAAATGGCCAAACATTTTAGATGCATGCGTACTATATGGACCAATCATATACCGTTTATCTTGCCCTCGAACATCCGGTCATGACTTTCTAGATGATGGTTAGCAGGGTTAGCTCAAGCAGGAATTACTTGTAATTGTTTGTAAATGTTTTCATTTGTTTTTTGCTTTATTTTTTGGGTAGGTAGAGAATTATTAACTCTTTAAAGCGGTATAAAAAATATAAAAAAACGTCTTAAAAAAATTTCGTCAACCATAGAAAAAGTTAGTATTTTCTCTCTACTTTAATTTGCTTTCAGAATTTTTATTCTACGACCAACAGAACCGGAGATATTTCTGTTGAAAAAAGGACTTTTCCAAAAAATTTTCGGGAATTTTTGTAGGGTACTGTAGAACAATTGCAAGGATAGAAAAATTAAAAAACATTTTAAATGTAAGAAAAGATTTGTTTACAGGTGCACTTGATGCGAATACGACTGTTGATACTGAAAATTACATAGTCGAAAGAACAATTATTTTGATAAGCTTTTAGTGTTATTTCTTTTTCGACGCGATCAGCAAATTAGAAACGTATGCACCAGTTTGTTGAATTACTAGACAAACGTAAGAATGAAACTTAGAATAACTGTGCTTTTATTTTTTTTCGCTAATCTGGTTTTTGTTAATGCACGTGAGTATGTTTTATAAATCGAGATATTTAAATATTTTATATTTTATAAGAGATCACTTTATCATTTTCATTTTTAAAATAACAAAAAATTACGTTTTAATTAAAATTTACGTTTTTATAGCAGAAATTTTGGCTAAATTAATTTATTCTATGTAGAAAAAGTAATAAGAATTTCGTATTTAATCTAGGAAGCAGCCAAACTAAATTAAAATCTCTTTATTTCAGGTATTGTAATCTTCCCGGATTATTATAATAAACCTAATGAAGCGAGGTCCCATAATGTAAAGGGAGAATATAAATATTTCGAACCATGTGATACAAATAGCCTACGCAATTGCTATTCTGACTGCAACAACTGTGTGGATTATTGTGCCCAAATAGAAGGTGGGGGATATCAGTGCAACTGTTGTGATAATAAATAATGATAAATTTTGTACAAGGGCGTTTCGCCCGTTTACTCAATAAATAAAACAAATAAATAAAATAAATAAGCTAATTGTTAGTATTAATATAAATAATCATAATAAAATACTAATAAAATAATAATAATATAAATATTACTGTTCTATACATCACGATACCCGGTATAATTCAAAATCAATATAAAATCAAACGAGTACATGGCTTTTAACAATACTTTTTAATTTAACAAATTTAGCAAAAAAGGAAAAAACCGCTGCCAATTCATTGGCACTTAGCTTCCTCCAAACTAATGTATCGTTCCTATATTTATAATGCTACTTCAAATTTGAAATATATTAATGAATTATTTTAAAAATGTAACTAACTCCTACAAATATGCAAACAATTAAAATTAATTTTAAAAAATATAAAAAACGCCTTAAAAAAATGTTGTCAACCATAGATAGTTAGTGTTTTCTCTCTACTTTAATTGGCTTTCAGAATTTTTATTCTACGACCAACAGAACCGGAGATATTTCTGTTGAAAAAATGACTTTTCCAAAAAATTTTCGGGAATTTTTGTAGGGTACTGTAGAACAATTGCAAGGATAGAAAAATTAAAAAAACATTTTAAATGTAAGAAAAGATTTGTTTACAGGTGCACTTGATGCGAATACGACTATATTCTAATTTGGTTAATAATATTAGTATGAAAAAATTACGCTGAGCTTTGAAGGTCAATAATACTTGACTTTCTGATAATCGATTTCATTACTTTCTTTTGTTTAATTTGTATTTAACTGTTATTATTCAAATTCACGAAGCACAATATTAGCAAGAAAATTGAAATTTAATATGTGTAATAATACTTGACTTAATGATTATTGATTTCATTCCTTTCTTTTGTTTGATCCGTATTTAATGATTATTATATTAATTTTCGTTTGCTAACAGAACATCATGGAAAATATATTTGTTTTTGTGAGGAATTGTAAAAAGACTTTTCTTAGGATGTATTATTGGCAATTATTTTTACAGCGATTTAATTAAAAAGTAAAATAAAATGCAGATATAAAATATGATAATACTTTATTTTATATACACGTTTGCTAACAGAAGATCATGGAAAATATATTTTTGACCTCGCGGGCGCAAAATTCGATTTTTCATGCCTGTCTTGCGGACGCAAAATAATACATTCCCACCCTAGGGCGCAAAATTCACGCATGTTATCGCATGACGAGATAGCGGCTTGATAATCCCTGGTAGAAATGGAAAAAATTTCTTACCTAGGAAATAGGTAGTAGAAAATAAGATTAGGCAGCAACGAGCTAACCTTTTTAGAGTATAATTTCCTATTATGAAACGTTTTTTTTACATGAATTAAGCATTTAATAGAATAAAATCTTTAATACATTTTTAAGGTATTCGAGTAACCTCGTCACATTCGATGTCACACTAGAAGAGAATTTTACAGATTGTCCGTCTACACCCTGGTAGAAATCAAACCATTTTAAATTTTTAGAAAAATAATTTTTGGGAAGTTTTAATACGATAAAAATTTTGTATTAAAAATTCCCATATAAGTCTTTATATTTGGCCAAATAAAATATAAATCATTATATCTTAT
>UCOM01001067.1:0-51170 GCA_900474385.1 Ormyrus pomaceus
GGGAGCAGCTTTAGTGTTAGGCTTTTCGGTGGTTTCGGGGAGGGGGGGCGAGTGGTGCGAGGAGATAGAGTGCTTGTTCGGTTTGTGAGCGGGATTTGGGAGCAGGCGTAGATTCAGGTGTCGGGCGTTCAACTTAAGAGACTGTGATTTTATATTGTTTTATTTTTAATTGGATTTATATTGAGTCGATCTAATTTTGTTGGATTATATTCGGAATATTGAGAAATCCGCTAAGTTTAGTTGCAGCGAAATTAAATTTTTATCAAAGAAATTATTCACTTGAATTAAGAATTAAAAAAAAATATATATATATATAAATTATATTGAAATTTCAAAAATGTATTCATTCGTCTTTTCGGATTAAGTCTTTCGAATGAATATCAACAGCCTCGAGTCTATAGCTGCGAATCGTCACGCACGACCATAAATCAATAACAGCTGTTTTTATTACAAAGGCGCCAGTCGAGCTCAAAGTGATGCTATAACTTACGGCGATACAAAAACTTTTCTCCCTACGTATAAAAACCGATTTCATTAGCAGCGTAAAAAGGGATATAAATTTTCCACGATGAAAAAAAAAAAAAAAAACTGACACCTCCCTCATCGCTTAATATACATAAAATTTGCTCAACAGAGAACTCGTCGACATACTTGACTAGAAGAGACGAGGACATTCTTGCCGCAGTCCTCCTCGTCGTCGAGCTTCTCGGACATCTTGGCCCCGGCGTCGAGCAGCAGCCTGAGCAGCTTGGCGTCCTGCTTCGGCCAGAGAATGCACTCGGTGCTGTCGAGGTAGCAGTGCTTGAACGGGGCCCCGCTGCCGATCAGCCAGAGGAGCTGCAGGGTGTACGAGTCGATGCTCGGGGGCTGCGGCTGCGCGGGTACCGCCGGCGGCGCCGAGGGCGTCGGGTTCGCGGTCGCCGCGGCCGGGGTGACGTCGCTCGGGACTGCCGGGGGGGTCGCCGTTGTCGTCGCCGCCGCTGCCGCTTCCGCTTTTGCGGATACCACCGCGGAGGTAGCCGATACCGTCGCCGTTCCCACGGTGACGGTGGTGGCCGTGGCGGTGGCGGTCGCCGCGTGGTGCTGGTGGTGCTGCTGCTGGTAGTACGGGTGGTGCTGGTGATGCTGCTGGGGATAGACGAAGGCGCCCTGGACGTGCTGGGCGAGGACGCAGATCTCGTCCGGGTCGAGCGTGTGGGCCCGCAGGGTGTAGTGCATCGCGAGCATTGCGTGACCTGAGGGAGGATTTTAAATTTATCGAATATAGAAAACTCTCGTTCGATAATGAAAATTGGTCCGATTCAATAATTGGGTGAATAATTACAACTTCTTGTTTTGAAGTAAGTGTCCGATTGCTTAAGAAATTTGAATTAAGACAGGCGTATTTGAAATTTATCCAGGCCGAGCAGAGCTCTGAAAACTTCCTTGGGAAAGTTAATGGACCCATTATCGACAAATTGATCTTCAACTTCCTCCAAGTAAATATTCAATCACAATCACTCGAGATTAATTAAAAACTTTAATCATTCGAATATCCGACATCCAGAGAGTAATGAAAATCCAATTAAAAATCTCCTTTCATCCCTTTCGCAAAGCTCGAGGCCAAGCCAAGCAGCCGGCCTCTAAATCAATCATGCCGCGCGAACTACATCCATTACAACTACACGAAAGCTAATCGAATGCGTACCCTCGGTGGCGGAGCACAGATACTTCTGGGTGCAGTGTTTGACGTCGAGGAGCCACTCGGCGAAGCTGTGATGGAAGAGCATGAGGGCGCCGGCGCGAGAGACCGAGATCACCCGGCGCAGTAGGTGGAGCTGCCGGTTGAAGTCCTCCTGGGTGAGCTGGGGATTCGCCGTGCGCACGCAGTCGAAGAGGATCGCCTGGGTGATGGGCAGCTTCGCCGCGAGGATGACGTTCAGCAGCGGCTGGACCTTCGCGAACTGCTTGCGGCTGAAGAGGCGCTGGCAGAGCCACAGGTACAGGCCGTTCAGCGTTCCTGGAAACCGGTAGTCTTCGTTACGGCGGAGCAAAGCGGGATCGAGAGAGTTTCGGGGTTTGGCGAGGAATTGGAGAGTCGACGAGGTGAAAGGAGCTGTTGTTAGTCACGTTGGGGGTATTAAGTCGTGCGGTGTGTCATGACTTGTTCTTGAAGCTTCTTGCGATCACTGGATAAATGGCGGATCTTCGATTTGCAGAAGCTTGAGGTATTTGAAGAATATTGAATACAGTGCTTTAAAGTAGACGATATGAATTTCGAATGTGTTCCGCAGTCTATAAAATATATTCAATCTTCTACTAATAGATGCCGATATATCAAAATCTAAGAATATGCCCCACAAATGAAATCTTTCCCTCTTAATTAGTGTATAAAAAAAAATTCCTCCGAACCGTCAGAATTTCCTCAATTTTCACCTCCCTCCCTCCTTCAATAAATCAATCTCCGTATAATCGAACTCACCGGGTATCTCCTTAACCTCCCTGAGGACGATAAAGTTCTCGGCGACGCCGTCGAGTACCTTCTCCAGATACAGAAAGCAGCCGTTGCTCTTGATGTGCAGGTGATTGAGCATCTCGGCGGTGTCGCTGGATATGTGCCGCCTGAGCGCGTCCTCCTGGTAGAGCCTCGCGAGTACGTACTGCTGCACGTCCCTGACCACCTGGGACTTGCGCAGGTCGTCGAGGGATATCTTGCGGAAGCCGGTGAACATGCGCGAGATCGCCTTGCTCTGGCGGCCCGCCGTGCAGACCAGCAGCAGCCACTGCGGGAACAGGTGGTGGTGGCTCGCGAGCAGCTCCGCGATCGTGCGCGACTCCTCCTCGTCCTCGTTCTCGGACTCGCGCTTCGAGTCCCGGCCGCCGCTGCTCGTGTTCAGGGCGAGCACGCTCGCGCTCGTCGACTGGGGGAAGAGATTCGCAATTAATGTCTATATGGCGCGAAAGTTTATTTTTATTCCGAATTTCTTAATGAGATTGTATTGCATTCTCTTCGTTACGGATACCTTTTTATTCTTTAATTAGCTATAACGTTAATATTAAATATTGAATGCGAGCGCCTGCTGTACGCGGACGGATATTGTGTTCTATTTCGGGGATTTAGATTTATTATTATATATATTCCGGTAGTTAAATTTTCAATAAATTCGTGCACTGCCAGGGAAATATTTAATTAACAGTATTGAAAACCTTATGGATTTACTAATTAATATAGAAAAAATAAACGTTTATGTATAAAATATTAATTAATATTATAACCGACCTTTATTAGTAATTTCGAAATTGGCGAAATTAAAAATTTTCAAACGAAAATAGTTCAATTCAAACAAATGCTTCTTTTAAAAAATACGCATATGAAATTAATAAATATTAAAATCGTGTTATTTTCAGTTAAACAATAATAACCGGCGGAATATCAATCAATTGACCTGTACCTCGATTTTAATTTACTGACAGCAATAATAATACGAGGGAAAAATACGCACTGAAAAGTATTGCAATTTTATTGACGCTCCGACCCGAATTCAGTGCGGTCCATTAATCGACTCGTCAATTTCCATAAAGATAAATAAACTTTTAAATCACCGTGTCATCGACAACGTCTCCATAGAATCCCCAGTCAATCTCCGAGCACACATCTGCCTCTCCCGAGAGCAAACAACTCCCCTAATCTCTTAAACTCCGAATACCCGCCCCCCCCCCCTCCGTCGCCTCCACCCCCCGATAAGATAAGCCGCGTCCCGAAATCTCACCTGCTGCCCTCCCAGACTGTGGATCGGCCCCTCGTCGATCGAGTCGACGACGAGCAACAGGCACTCCTTCGGCGGCTCGACCTCCAGGAGGGGGAAGAGCACGGCTTTGCGCAGCGCCTCGTCGGGATTGCGGTCCAGCACCTCGGGCTGCAGCGCCGCCTGGATCTCGGCGTCGACGCGCAGCTTCTCCGAGTAGGCCTCCGCCACGGTCTCGCGCGCCGAGGGCGCCGGCACGCCGTTGCCGTTCGGCTGCTGCTGCTGCTGCTGCTGCTGCGGCGCGGGAGGAGGCTCGTGAGTCGGGGAGCCCGCCGTCGTCGTCGTTATTATGGTCGTCGTGCTGCCGCTTGGAGAGTTTGGCAGCTGGAAGATAGGTCGTTTCTGTTAAGGGAGGTTTTATCGGTTACGAAATTGATGAGGCTTCGATTTAGAGGTAATAGGGCGGTTATTTAACAATGCTTTTTAAGACGATGCAGTTTTTCAAGACAGTATTTTTTTGTGAGGTGAATTATAAGATTTTTCGAGCTGGCTAGAATTTACTTACTATTAAAAATAGTGACTGTAATGAATAAGAGAAATTAAATTACACGTTTTGCTCGCAATAACCGAGCAAAATAGAAATTTAAACATTTAAATTTTTAAAGACTTCCTGATTTAAATACTCATTTTTCAAAAATAATTAGAAAAAAAATGAATGAATTATACGATTTTTATAACGACTTTTCAAACACATGAGATTTATCCTTATAGTTGTAGAGAAAATCGTCGCTTAATACTGACCGTAAGTGGGATTTAAACTGTAAAATTGCAGAAAAACTATTATTAGCGCATTACACAGTTAATTGCCTTCATTCCACTCGACGTTGATGAAAGATTAAAACAGGTTAAAATTTTTTATTTACGCTTAATATCATATTTTACGTTTTAATGCATCGTAACCTTACAGGAATTTCCTCACTTCCAAATTGGCGTAAAAGGAATGAAAAGAATCCCGCGGCACGAAAATTACTTGGACATGACGTCACAGTGCAATGTATATATACATACACCGCTATAATGTGACGCACAAAAGAATTTAAATTGGCTTCAGTTTGGCGGGTTCGATTTCAGAGATGGAAATATTACGATTACCTTTTAGTATAATACATTCTCAAGACACTTGCTTTCCTAACAGCTTTGTTGGGAGTAATTAAAATGATGCTTAAGTTCGCAGGTTATTGTAACATCATGTCCTATATTTTCACATGATGTAGAAGCAGTTTTAAAAGAGCAGGATTAAAGAACACGATGATATTTTTAATTTTGCGTTTGAAAAGAGTTTACGGAAGAGAAAGTTTCTAAAGATGTTCCATCTTGAAATTGCATTATGCCATAAATTCTTCTTTTCTTAAAGTTGGCATTTTTAATTAAACTTTTAGTTTAAATATAAATCGTCTTGTATCATATTGTACAGTAAAATTTGAAAAGACTAAGGAATTTAGATTTAAATTTCGTTAGATACTATTTAATGAAATTTTTAATGAAAAATAGATCAAATTCCTCCGTTTTAAAAAAATAATTGAGTGTACATTTTAATTTTGCTATTCTGCAAGTACTGTACATATTTGCTTTTCATAGAAATTATTAATCTAGAAGTCAGCGGCGTAACGAGTTTTCTTAACGTAATTATAGTTTTAAATTTATTTGAGTTGCGAAGAAGCAAGAATATCGGACTACTGGCAACTATTTAATACTGCCAATTTATATCCTTAATTTACTCCGCAATGAAAATTTTTGTATTTAAATTACAGAATTATTAATTATGACACAAGCACGAATGAATCATCCGAATACTGAGTTCGCTAAAAAGGAATTGCATTTTCAGTTATTGAATCAGTCTTTCCAAGAACGAAATTACAACAGAACCGTTTCATATATGCATCTGCTAGAAAGTAAACTTCACTTTACTTCACAATAAACTGCATTGAATTGCAAAATGTGTAATTAAATAGTTTAAAAACTCTTAAAAAACACACACGCACAAATCAATAATATTGATTTTACACATTATTAAACTGGCGAACAAACAAGCCGCGCGTCCTTAAAAAACATTAACTCGCCAATTCCTCGGATACCCGTGTAAAGAAACCAACCGAATTCGCGGCGGACGGCAGTCTGATGCCGTCGGAGCTGGCCTGCAGCAGCTGAGCCACCAAGCTCCTGACGAACTGGGCGGGACTGAGGCTGGCCTCGGATCTCGCCTGGCAGAAGTGCCTCGCGAGGACCCTCTTGTTGAGGGCCCGCTGGTGTCGGGCCCGGGGCCCGGCGGACGGCCAGGCGAGCTCGGCGCATAGGGCCGTCTTGCCGCTGCCGGGGCCGCCGACGATCAGGGCGCCGCAGGTCTTGGAGGCGGGCCGCTGCTCCAGGCAGTGGGCCAGCTTCTCGAACGCCCACTCGCGGCAGAAGAAGCGCTTCTTCTCGATCACCGGGGCCGCCATCGCTGCTAAGGCCTGCTGGGGAATGATCCTCGGGCTCGGTGTTGCGGGTCGCTTTGGTCGCTGGGCTCCGCGGTTCGGTTGCTCCTGGATGATGAAAGAGTCGCGGCGAGGTGGTACACTGCGGGGCGGGAGAGAAAGCTTTCTTGGTTATTTGAGCGGTTAGAGTTTTGAAGCGGCTTGGGGAATATTTTTTGAGAGGAATTTTTAGTAAGAAAATGTGAACGAAGTCGTAAATGCATTAAAATTCTGGCTTTCAAATCTAGGACGAGGGCGTTGTACTATATGTATAGTAAAAAAAAAATCAATCGTTTATTGTGATTTGATAAATGAAAGTATAATTTTCGAGCATTTCCACTTTTTAAGTGTCAAAAGTTGAATTAATCGTTAACTGAACAAAGGTTTAATTAATCATTACTTGAGCTTATCAAAGTATCGGATCTTTTATCTTTGCAACTAGTTCACAGTACAATACTATGTATAAAATTTAACGATTTAAAAATACATTGGAGTATCATATAATATAATTTTGATTGTTTTAATTAAACACAATGAGTAAAGTCGTAAATTTAAAACATAACAGTTGGCTTATACTTCAAAGAAATTTTAAATTAAATCAAATTTATTTCTGAAATAAATTTATAGGAGAATGTTTGAATATTCCATAGTGTGCATACGTATAATTTATCCAATAGCAGTAACTATACATTTTTTATTCACGTTCAGTATTGACGTTAAGTGCGCGTATCGATTCTCAATATCGTCGACTCAATTAGCTAATTTATTGATCTGCGATGTAACTTTTATCATTGTAATTGCAGAGAAAGTACCGAATAATAATGGTAATGTACATCTATTATTTCACGGACCTGTAATGGACCACATAATCAGCGATTAATTATTGTTCTTCGTGTCATAAATTATTATTTAAGCTGCAAAAGTGTGCATGTAAGTGTAACAAATTATTCAGTGGCCTTCATTATACGATAAGCTGTAAAACTTTATAATATTGATTTATTTATTGGATATTTCATAATAGAATACAGGTAATTGACCTATATTTTATCTAGCACGTAAACTTTCCTGGAGAGAAATTGCTTTTTCTGCAAGAGTAATATATTAATATATTAAAATAAAAGTAGGTATCCTATTTCAACCTATTTTAAAAAAACATTATACAATCTTAAATAATATATGGGCTAATAATTATAATATGTTAATGAACAAAATTCTTAATATAAGACCCTTTATTTTCAATTATAAAAAGGGATATGTCATTAAAATTAGAATTTGCATGCAAAATACTTGTCTTCGCGCATCTCGTAAAAGGTAGATATATAATTTAAGTAATTCTATATATTTAAACGTAATTGCACTATTTGCATATTTACCATTTTTCCCTAAATAAGTGTACATTGTCCTTAATTTTTTTTAACAAAATAAACCTTGCAATTTGAGAAACATAATAGAATTCAATGGTAAAGAAACTGTATACCTGACATTTTCATGATTTCCCTTGTTTTACACGCTGCATTTTCACATTGCCAATATTATGAAAATGAATTTAATTCGGAAAAAGATATTGTTATTCCAATTGATTAATAATACATTGTATGTAAATTTTCTATCTCCAAACGCCGTAGACACATCGATTAAAGTGCAAGAAAAGAAAAACGTCGACCAAGCGACTCTTTCTCCCTTCGCCAAGAATTCTCCTGGCCAATGCAAAAGCAGGCGAATTCTCAAAGCGCAACAAAAGAGACGGCCTCGCCGTCCCACCGCTCTTGCAGAGGTAAGTATAGCCCATATATACTCACGCTATCGTCGTCGTCTGGGCGGGAAACTTATTTCCGTGCGCCGCGTCCTCTCCCCGCTCCGAGGCTGCTGCTGCTCGTCGTCGTCTCCCCCGCAGAAGCTCCGCGTCGCGGCGCTCGTCCAAGTCCGAATCTCGGCATCGGGCCGATGCGCCGCCGCGACTCTCATCTCAGCACTTGCCACGGAGAGTTCCGCCGCAGCCGCCTCCTGCAAAACAATGGGGTTGCGAATCAGCGTTTCTGATCGATGTGCCGCCGCCGCCGCCGCCGACGGTTTTGTTCGCCGAGGAGAATGCCGAGGATAACGGCGGCCGAGAGATGTGTGCTAATGTGCACCGAGCGCTGTGCTTTGTGGGGGGGAAAGATGCTGGAGATGGCTGCGAGTCGCTGCCGCCGACGGGGATTGTTTATTTAGAGGGCTTTCCGACGGAGGTATGGAGGCTTTTATGGAAATGATGCTTGCTTTGGAACTGAGGAGATTTTTCAGGCTTTGCCGGGAGATTTGAATTATAATGTGATACTATTAATAGTATATGTTCCGTAGTAAATTGGTTATCTCAAAATCATGTAATTAAGTTTAATCGTGAATGTTTAGATTAAACATTCAATTACCTAAAATATCAATGAGTATGTATGAGCACCGTTTTATATAGCAAATGCAGAATTTGTTTATTGAATTATTGCACTTAATTATTATTTATTATTCATCAATGTTTCAAAGTATTAAATTATAAATATCCAATGATATCGATATTCGATGCTTCAGTATTACGCTAAAAATTCATCGATAGTACTACCGTATCTCTAAACCGTATTTACTTATAATATGCGATATAAAAAAGTGATAATTGCCTAAGTAGGTCATACTCTATTTTCTCCGCGGAATAAAACCCCTCGGTATGAAAAAACGCTTTGTGTAAGCCAGAGTCTTTTATACTCGTTAAGTAAATGTTGTTCGCGCGATTGACCCTTTGAGTCAGACTCTGACGTAAGTTTACGCACCCGACCGCTTTTATTTATTTTTCCTTTCCTCCCGCGTAACTCTCCGTTTCTTTTTCTCTCGTTCGCAAATTCTTTTTTCTACATTTTGCAATCGCTCTAATTCTTAAACGATTTCGCTCGGTGTTTATACAATTTCTTAACGTGTACATGTACATTTTTTAATCTTCGATTTCTCTATCGCGTATTCGTCTACCGTGTATTCTTTACTTTATGAATTTGCATTAATTCTCGATGAGATTCATGTTTTAATTCGATCGAGTTCGATTAAAAATTTGTAAAACGTTTAATTACTTAAGAACATAAATGTATGAATTGTTCAAGTTTTCATTGAACAAAATTAATTTCAAACAGTTCTAGATAACAGTCTACTGTTACCTTTCAATGAAAGGGAGATTCCTACCTTGACACGTTGCTTTAAAAGTGCGTTATGTAACAGAGTTAGAACATGCCTAATGACCTAAACAGGATGTAGCGACAGGCCGCGCAACAAAGACTCGATTTCAAGTGCCTCGCAGATAAATGGATAAGCCCATCAAACGTCAGGTAATACAACTATTCGTTTAGTAGCTGGCAATCAATAAGTCTTAGCGAAGCTTAAGGCAATTATCGAGCTGCAATCCAATTCAAAAGAAAGGTCTTATTTAAAGCAGCATGAAAGTGCCTGAGTTGGCATTTAAAGTCTTTGTATAACACTTTCATTTAATAAATAAACGGCCGATGTACACATTGCAATTGCATAAATCAAAATATTGTCGGTGATGTAAATGGCGCATTTTAAATGAAATTTTATATTTATGCAACGCGGAAGTAATCAAATTTAATGCATAAACACATTGTACATATTTATGATATTGTACAAGATTTGAAATATTTATATTTGTGAAATTCAAAAGAGTACTCAGTCATGTTTTCAATATAACTTTTTGAAATATACTTAATTGGCACTCTTAATAAGGTCATAATAGATTTTAGGTGGTTGAGATTTTCTAATAGAAAGTTAAACCAACTAGTCGATGTTTACTTATGAATAAAATTCATCAATTTACTTAAAGCTTGCATCTTATTAAATTACCACAACTTTTTCTAATACTACATATATTTTCACGAGGCCACTCGAGTTAAAGTTTCAAAAGTTTCGTTAGAAATTCAGTATTTCAGGCGTAAACACAAATTTTTTTTCCTGAAAATTTGCAAGGTATTACAATATTAAACTTCGTAAACCGAAAGTTCATCGACTCCACAATGAATATGGGAGCAGGAACGAGTCTCGTGACTTCAATATCTCAGCTTCGAGTAGGTTAATTACTCTCAAAGTTTATGCACTCTGAAATTTGAAGATACTCCCCGAGCAAGTTATTTGGTACAACAACCGCCTTGAGTAGCCAATTCAGCTGCAGCGCGAGCGTCGTTAACCTTTTTCATTAGGCGTCGCGAGGGAATTGTGACGGAGGCATAATTAAACGAATGCCACTCTGTTTATTCAGTGAAAGTTCTGGTGGCTATTGTGGACTCGTTCGATGGAATTACTTTTGCAATTATAGCAGGTACTTTTGATGTGCGGACTAAAATGAGGGCCTTTGTATAACATCAGAATCGAGTAATAAAATTTATTACTCGTCGAAATGAGAAGGTTTATTGATGCCGAATCACGAGTTTGAATGGCTTTTCGTTTGATTATACACTTTGTGCGATTGATATGCGAACCAAATTTGGAATGGGTTTTCAATTTTGAAACTTTTGAAATCTTTATGAGGTTTTTTTATGGATCCGGGATTTAAGTGCCGCAATGGGAAAGGCTGTATGCAATCTCCAATGTCGACTTCAACTTTTAAATTTATATTGCTTTCGTAAGATAATCGGATTAATCCAAGAAAGATTGTAAATATTACTCCTCGTTATTGAACCAGTTCTTCAAGTAATTCAATTTCTATTTCAATTCTTTAAAAGGCAATATGTTTAAAATAGCTTATTTTTCTCTCAGTCTCATTTTATACCCTAAACGCATACAATATTTAACATTTAACAAGATATTACTACCGATATAAAATCTCTTCTAATGAGAAAAACTCCAAAATCTTTATTTTCAAATCTGCCACTTCCAGTCCCGCCGAAGCCACAAAAAGCGTCCTAATTTTTTCCATCGAAACTCCCAAGCAGCAATATAAAAAAATCCCAGCACCTGTCCTAATTTCGTCGAGTAAAAGCCCACGACCTCTCAATTTCCAACGCGTCTCCCTAGAAACCGGGCCGAATGTAAGCCGTAGGTGTCATCTCGCTTCCGGCGTCGCAGCATCACCCATCCAACAGCAGCAGCCAGCGGCGGCAGCAACGGCAGCAGCGCTTCCGCCAAGAGCTCATGAATAAACGGCTCTATCTCCGCAGCGAGGCTCTCGCACTACATAATGCTCTTACTTTTCCCGATAAAAGGTGCCGGGCTGCAGCAGTAGCAGCACTCGTGCCTTTGTCGCTCGAGCGAGTCCGGCCTGTGTGAGTGACCCGCGTTAAAGTGCTCGAGACGCCGCCGCCGCCGCCGTCGCCGTCGCCGTCGCCGTTGCCGCGCCGTCGATCGAATATCGGGGAGAGAGAGACCGACGCAGAGCGTCGTCTGCCCAGATAATGGCGCACGCCGCAGCCCCGGTTAATTATGCACGTGAAGACGAGCCTTTTGATGCTGCTTGGAGCGGGCTTAGCTTGCTTCGCTTTTTTCTTTTTTTTTTACTGTACCGTTGGGAGGGGAGGAGCTGCGGTAATGAGGTGCTGGCTGCCTGCGACCGGTTTTCGCCGGGGAATTGTTGGATAATTGCTTGGGGTGATCAGTGGAATTATTTTGGCATGGGTTTAATGCGGCTAGAGGGATAATTAGCGCCTCGGCGGAGTGTTGAAATTGATTGAAATTTTGTGGGACATCGAATATGGAGTATTGATTGGGTTATTTTGATGGGAGATCTAGGTTTTTGGCAATTTTCTTTTTTCGGAAATTTAACAATACGATATCGGATTTCAATAAAATGCTTTCCATGATTCTTAAAGGTTAACGTGTCTCACGAGCTATTCCGAGATAATTTGCTCAATTTAGAAGCTATTGATCAATAAAGGTAGGATTTAATAAATCAAACGATCTTTTTGAAAAATTTATTTTTGATGATTCAGGTGTGCGCATGACATAATAATTATACTGTGAGCGCGAGAGCAACACATTAATTTTTTCAGCAGCAGAGAATCACAATATTTACATTTATCAATAAAACGTTATTATACGGATGAATGTTGCGACTGTACTTTACCTCCTAATTTTACTTTTGTTAGGCTGATGCATAATATTCAACTGCATAATTTCGTATTCTAAAGAATATTACAACATTACTCCACTTTACGTAAGATCGAGTCACTATATAATATTTTACAGCGTTTTAACGATACCGCGCTTAAATAAGCGATTAATACAAGAGCCAAACAGAACATGTACCTCCAATTCCACTTTCACACCTCATCGTACAGCAGAACAGCAGCACCAAAGAAAATCCTCGGCAACACACCGAAGGCCACAGCGATAAACGGCCGAAACAACCCACTCATTACTCCCATTTTCCCTCGCCACAATTCCATTATCCCTAGCCCTCCTATCTCCCTCCGGCAAAAAGCCCGTGGAATTGATCCGCGCCGCTCGCAATCCCGCACCGATGCTCCTCCTTTTTCTCAATCCGGGTCAGGGATATTCTACATGCGCGAAACTCGCGAAACTCCTTAACTCATATCGAGGAAAAAAAAACACAAACAGATCGGGGCTAATAACGGCCGCCTCCCCCCGACAAAAGCTCCGCCGCGGAATTTCGCCAACTTCCCCCTCCCTGGCAATTTATCGAAGCTCCGGCGTCGCGTAGGAAGTTGCGAAACGCTCGGCGCAGGAGCACAAGGAATTTCTCGCCGCTCGACTGGAAATTCGATACGCAATTATAATACCCAGGAGTTGGCTTTTTCTCGCGCCGCGAGAGACCTGTCCGCGTTATTATGCCGTGCTCCAGCTTCTGGGACGCTTTTATATTTTCTAGCCGCCGCTGGTGTATTGACCGGCTCCGCTTTCGGACTTTAACGCGCCCGATATGCGCTTCGCGATAATGAGAGGAGTTTGCTCCTGTTTGCGGAACGAATGTGTGTCGCGGCTCGCGGAGTTTGCTGAAATTTTGGAGATTCTTTTAAATTTGCAGGCCGCCGCGAACCGGTCTGATTGAGTGAAATTCAATTATTTTTCAGTGCGGGTATCGATTTAAAGTGAATAAGCGATGCCGATCATTGATTATCTCGGTGCGTTATTAAATAATAATCATTTAATTATTAACTTAAAACGTCGAATCTAGATTCAATTTTAATCAGCCATTAATACTTCGTTAACATAAATATTGTATTAATATACTTAATTCATAATTGAAAGAGTAAAGAAAAAAGCTGCATTAAATTAATCGATCGAATTATTATTAAAAGTAAATTTAATTTTCAATGACTTGCAGTCTATAGGAAAAAAAAAAAGCTTTTTCGCGCAGCAAAACGTGCAGTGAATTTTTAAACCAGCCTTCAAATGTATTCAAATGGCAATTTAAAAATCGTGAATATTTATCTCATGCCTATATCGAGCCACTGACATAACTTATTTGATCCACTTGAACGACGAGAAATGCATTTTAAAAAATCCGCACCTTACGATACTCTCTGCACCAGAAAGATTTTTCTCAAGGCCTTTTTAACAATTTAACGACTTCGTCGGCATTAAAAGAAACACGAATAAAAACGAAAGACACCGTGTGTCCTTTGCAGAAAAACTATAAAATTGGTTACAGGTCCGATCTGCACAAGACCAGAATCACCCCAAAAAAAATGCATATTCAGTCCGTCTTTATACAAAGATTCGTCGTCGGGTACAGTCGGACGTAACTCTCAAAACTCGTGAATATTTATCCCGTCAACTCCCCCGCCGCGGCGGAACTTATTTGATTACCGAGGAGGCAAAAAGGAGAAATAGGAGAGGACCCGCATTAATTCATTCATTCGACCCATTCAAAAACTACTCCCCGGAGGAAACCACTTGACCTTCTTGCGAATCATCCGGGGAGCCATAAGCCTTATCCTTATTTCTTCCTGCGCTCGTGCGACACTTTGTAGGGGCCGTGCAAAAAAGGGGGGAACGGCGCCGTTTCGGGTTATCTGAACCCGCTAGGAATCGGGGAGGCTTCGAGTTCGGCATTGGGTAAGTTGCTTAAAGTCTGCTCGTTTCTGTTCAATGGAATGGCTTGAGTTTCCGTAAAAATGACGCGATTTTTTAATGGGAATTGGAAATTATTTTCGCTCAAAATGTGTTTTACAAAGATAAAAAGTCTGCGATTAATATTGAATATTTTGTCGGATTTTTGTATTAGAAGAGATAAGGGTTGGTATTTTATAAATTAAAAGTGTAATTTATGCAATCTCTTGCAGGAAGCTAATTTAGATAAAAAAAGTTTATAGTTCTTTCGTGACTTCTCTTTTATGATGTTAATTTTATATAAAAAAGCGTATTAAAATAAATAACTTAGTAGAACATTAAGGAAGCACAAAAATAGTCATAAATTTTTATAATTTAATAAATTATACATACATAGCTTAAAAACTATTTTATTTTACTAGAAAAATGCGTTATTTCACGAAATTCAAATATCTCTTATTACATTAACCCAAAAGTTAACTTGAACATTTACCAGATTTCCCCTCTACTTCTTCAATCGGTTTTCTTGCTCGTTTTGCTTGGAGACGTCGTCGCATCGTGGGAGAAAAAGAACGGGAGAAATGCAAAAGAAGGAAGAGGAACGAAGGGCGGGGATGCAAGTTGACGAAACGAAAGTGACGGAGGTTTTCGAAGCGAAATTTTATTTAAATTCTCGCGGCTTCGACTTCGGTATACACGTACAAGCCGAGGTTTATTTTTCCTGTCGTCTTTTACGGTTATCGCGGAGTGCTTCTGACAAAAGTTATCGTGCGAAAGAGAAGATTCCGGTGTGGTATTTTTTTTAGAAATTTTTAAAGGGCGGCAAGAATACAAAGGAAAAGGCAAAACTTGATTCTTGAATGTTCTCGTGAAATTCCGTTCTTGAATTTGATCATATTCGAAATCTTTTTATGCGATGCATGCTTTTGAAAGTTTCGAAATAAACGATGTAAGCTTTTAAACGAGTGTTTGTACAAAAAAAAAAAAACTTCAAAGAAATTTATTTTATTAATATTCTTCAAAAAAGTGAAAAAGAAGTAAAAAAATCTTTTAAACTTTTAATCTTTTAACCAATTTTTATATTAACATCTTCGTATCGATAATTTATATTATCTTGAAAATAGAAAAGTCTAAAAAAAAATTGCTCTACATTTAACGAAGCGTAAAACGATCGTCAATAAAAGCAATCGAAACGAGAATCCGCACGTCACCCGAAAATCTCCCAGAAATCAACCTCCCAACCACTGCCAAAAATCTCCCGTATAACGAACGGATTTGGCGCTTTTTGCAGCCTCGGCTTTTCCTCGTCCTCCTCGGCCGAAATGTTCGCACGCGCGCGCGCGCGTGTTTACACTTTCTGGAGCGTGTGCTCAAAAATCCGGCCGATTTGACGCAGCAGAACGCCCCGAGAGAGAGAGAGTGAGAGAAAAGGCGGAGAGGGAACGCGGGAGCCCGAAAAAAAAAAAAAGAAAAGTAGAATGAAGTGAAATCGAGGGAGAGAACGCGACTGACTGCAGTCGACGGCTGCAGATTTAAGGGAAGGCTATATAGACTCGTTCGAGATTACAAGCCCGCGGAAATTTAGCGCCTCGCTTCATTGAATTAAATCGGGTAATCCGATAATTCAACGATACTTTATTATTAATTCGGCTCGAGCGCTGAATCCCGTAATTTAGCGCCGCCGTAAAAGTTCGAGGACGAGGGGGTTTTTAATGGCGGCCGGACTAATAAAGCGATTCCCTGACCCGCTTGCGATTTTCGCGAGTTGTTATCCGCGTGTAACTTTTAACGAGGGGAATGCCGGGAGTTTATGTGTATCGGCGATATCGATCGGTATCTCTCGCCGCTGACCAGGAAGCTATTTGATATCTGAGATCTTTGATGCTGAACTATTTACCGAGGCGTTCGAATAGTTTGAAAATAGTTTGTTGGAAATTTTATTCGCAGGTGGTTACGGTGACCGAATGTAGCGGTAAAACTTTGAAGCTTCGGAATCAACGAATGAACACGAAGTTGGACGTTGGACAAGTAGGCTTTGGAATTATTTCAATTTAATTTACTGTACTCTTTTTCATTTATTTGTTCGAAAATCTTTATTTTCATTAATTATTCACAATCGAGCGCTATATCGAGCGAATCTTTTCTACACAAGTAGAAGCTTATTTTTCTAGTAAAAAAAAAAGGAAAACATTAGAATATCAGTGAAGCAAAAAAAGACGTGAGTCAATTTCAGATCGTATGGGCGTTAATGGAATAAATCTGACATTCATTAGGCAACATGCAGAAGCTTTTATCAAGCAAAAATTAGATATTCTTAGAGTGGGATGGCAATCATTTTACCGAGAAAACCTTAAAAATAACGTACTGATAGTATAATTAATCATTTCCTATATTTAAGAAACTCGACCGAAGATATGGAATATTAATATCTTTTGAAAAACCAAATATAGAAGAAGGTAAAACAGTTATAGCTGTATTTATTTTATAAAGATGTAAAGTCATTTTCAGAGATTATGCAACCGAAATGGCTCTTTGAACGTATTTCATTGTTATTATATTTGGAATTTTCTCACTAATTGGCGTAGTCAATGTAAACGAGCTGTAATTTATGTTACGGTTTATTTTAGGATTTTACGTTTGGTAGAGAACAATCGTATTATTGATGATATTATTAGAAATGAAAGATTTTCAAAATCTCTATACTTCACAAATTGTATTTTGAAATCTGCACAAAACAGCGTTTTATTATTTATTGCAGTTTACCAAGTTAAATATTGTTTGTTCAATGAAATGCATAACATAAACTATATTTTAACAGAAAACTTACCAAAGAGTGAAAACACGCAATTATTGGAATAGACTGGTTTTGTTTTGTGACTCACCTGTAACAGAAAAAAGAATGCACATTAGAAAAATCCATCGATTTATTCAAATTAATAAATGCTTCGATATTTCGATATGTCCCTTCAACTCCTTCATCTCAAGGGTCCAATTCTTTCCCAAACCGATCCCACCCTTTCCACAATAAACCTCCATCCTCCCTACAGCCAAACCGGAAGACATCAAAAGACGGCCAAATGTCCTTATCATTAATACCCGAAAAAAGACAGCCGTGAATCCTCTTTCCCAGCTCCATAAATATCCCGCTTACATCCCGCTCCTCTCCGCGCAAAAAGCCTCTCCCGAAACGAAACAAAAAAAAAAACGAAGAAGCACCGGCAAGCACATGCGCTTGTGCGCGCCGCGCGTGAATTTCTGCGGCGCAGCAGCGAGCGAGCGAGCGCGCACGTGCGTGCGTCATTATTTCTGTCTCCGTCTGTTGCGCGCGGCCGGGTGACACGACTGACATGGGAATCGAGCCCGGCATCCGGTACAATAACTTCATTGTGCCGGGACGTCACCTCGGCCGGCCCGGCGGAGAGCGACGAGCGACGGCGCAAGACGCCCAGCGAGAGAGCAAAAAGAGGAAGCGGCGCCTGCACGGGCGAGACCGCGTTCGGCGAGGCTGCTACTGCCGTTTGATGCGGCTGTTTATTGCGGGTGATGAAGCAAGGGCGATGATAAAGGGGGATTCGGGAACGATCGACGGGAGAGAGGAATTTTAAGGAGAGTCTTGCAGCCGAGTTTTAAGTCAAAGTCACGGGAAATCTATGGTTTGTTGGAACTTCTTTTTCATTTTGTACGCTATAGTTTGTAGTTTGTGGGTATGCTAGAATGGAGGGAAAGTACTAGGGATTTTTCATAGCTTAATAGCTTTTGATAAGGTTGCTATCCTTTCTCAGATTATAGTAGAAATCCATTAATAAATGATGATATAAGTGAAACCAGTACTTACGTTTGTAAATTGTCTTATACACTTAAAACTTAAAGACTTTAATCTTTTCAAATCATTGTCAATTCAGAAGATTTATGGTTTTTTAATTTGACTTTTCAATTATTTACTTACGTTCAAATCAAGGAACAGCAGGATCAAAAATAGGAATGTTTTATCAATGCTTGAAACGTAACACTATTATCTATTCAAATTGAAGTTAATGATAGATCTGAACAAAGAGTAACTTCAGCTTAATTAGCTTGACATGCTAAGAAGAACAATTTTATGATCCTTTATTGAAGCATTTCATAAGTAAATAAAAAAGGCACTAAAATAACAATAAAAAGATAAGAAATACTAAGCGTAAAAATGACTGAGATTATAAAGATCAATTTCAAAACCTCTGCTCGAACGGCGAGCTTTAATTTAATTAAAGTTCGAACGAAGCTGGTTTTTAAAATGCGGTTTGAATCGCGACTATTTTCAAGCCGCACTAAAATGCATAAACTACGTTCGGTAATTTACACTTTAACCGTACAACTTAACTGTACACACAAACTGGTTAGAATTTCAAATAAGGATGCACACCGTCGATTGAAAAGCCTTCCATGCTTTAACTCGATACTCGCGCTGCATTCTATTGAAGGTAGAACAATTATGTAACCTGGGATTTCAAATGATTTCCCACATTCCCTGCGATTGATACATAACATCATGCGAAGCATGAGCTTGATGCGTTTAAAACAATCCATTTGCATGCGACATAAAATTTTCATGTAAAAGCTTCAAATATTTCTACAGAATATATCAAATTACTCAATAAAATATAGCAGTAACAAAACCGCTAACTTTTATATATTAGATTCCTAGAAAGTAAATCTTCCACTTTGTCTGCTACAAAATTAAAAGAAAAAAAAAAGCCCTCTCAGCAAGATTTGCATCCATCGCAAAACGCACATTTTTCAAGCCCCGACCAGAGAGGAGCTAAAAATCAAAGCTCTCGTCGTCGGCCGAGTCTGCGGCGCGTTTAATAAACTTTTCGCGTGGGCTTTTCGCTCGAGGAGAAAAAGCTCGGGCTCTCCGTCGGCGGAGCGCGCCGACCGGCGGCGGAAATTCGAGGGAGAGCCGTCGCGGCGCGTGGGTTCCGCCTCTCTCTCTCTGCCCGGAGAGCAATCAAATTATAAGCGGTGCGCACGAGCGACCGATACGTTCATGCGACGTGGATTTCCTGCGCCGAGGACGAGGAGGAGGAGGAGGAGGAGGATGCTTTTCCGAGCGGCGAAAGTGCATTGCGAAATTTCGACGCGGCGCCTCGTTTTGCTGATGAACATTTTCTCCTGCGCGAGCGGGAACTTTTTTTTTTTTTTTTTTTTGTCGTTTGATAAATTGGTGAACATTTATTAATATTGCCTTATAGTTAAGTGCATAGTTGGCATATTAGATCTGCAATATGCAGTTATGAGAATTTTCAAGATAATCTATAAAGAAAATTGCGTTATGCACGAGTATTATTTTACAAAACAATGTACTTCCCATAACTAATTACTGTCTTCGAAATGACACAAGATTAAGAAACATGCAGATAGGCGCAGGAACAGTAAAATAATTACAAATCACCTGTTAAACTCATTTTAAAGATCGTAAATTAAACAAATGCGTCAAATAACAATGTTATTAGCAAAATTTTCACTAATCATAATTTACTCTATCCCCGGGTCGTGAAATAAAAGTGCTACCGCGAACAGGTGCAACTAATTATTCGAAAACGACTTCCTCAATAAACACTCAGCTATTTACGCAAGTAGCTCAAAAAAAAAAAGGTTTTAAGAACGTAATTATAGCCGGCAGCTAGAAGATAAGTGTTACACGAACGCGCGTAAATCAAACAAAAGGCCTGAAGATCCAAGGTCGCTGTTTATCCGATCCTGAAATTTCTCCTCGAGAACGTTAAACTCTGATGAAAAAGCGGATTTCGGTGCAGATGGCGAGACGGGAGGTTTCATGCTGGCCGAAGGAGCGGCATATGTTTCGGAAATCAATCCATTGTACTTGTAGCGGCTTTTACCGCAAGTGCAACCTGGACAGTAAGTGTCAATCATTGTTTTATGGAATATAACGTTTACCGACATCTGACAAGTAAATATAAATCGAAGGATGAATTGCGGTAGACAGAAACTGACGGACTCTATTGTTTAACGTTTTTTTTTTTTTTCATTAAAACCTATAGAATGAAAAGATTTGGACTAATTTTTGACAGACAGTCAATACCAGATGTAATCCTACTCTTACTATATATATTAGGTTAAGCAAATATAGATGGTTTTTGAATTTTGAGCCAGCCAATTACTGATATGTTTAGCACTTTAAGGACTGATCTATAACATTTATCATTTTCTTATTATTTTAAAAATAAGATTAAGTCTCTTTTATATAATGATAGGATTGTCCAAAAAGATTAAATTTAGCATAATGACGCGAAATAAAAGCAAACACAGCTCATTTCCTGAAATCTTATTATCCGAGGATTAGTCCCAGCAATATTGACTTTCTCTCCCCGGCGCAACTCCTTAATTAAAATGTAAATTTTTAGTTTCCACCAGAACAGCTACTTAATACAATCAAAGCCCACTTAGGCGTTGAAACTACGGAAGCCATTCATTGAAGCGTATTCGGATTAAAATTTTCTCACGTCATTCCCAAGCCCGAGAAACTCAATTAATCCGCACTCCAATTACCCCCCTCCGATGCCGCTTAAAAAAAAAGAGAGAGAGAGAGAGAGAAAAAAGGAGCTCGAAACGCGAATGGATATATCCTCCTCTGCAATCGGGTCGCGACCCGGAGGACTTTCGGTTTTGGGCTCGGTTTTCTCGGGCGGAAGTCGCGGCGGGCGCATGCGCGCCGCGCGCGCTCCCGCACAAAGAAGACGCGCGCGGCCCTGGAGTCGTCACGGGAGAAAAGTGTAACGCGGATATGCGCGATTATTGCCGTGGGAGAGTGAATGCGCCGTCGTCGGGTGTAGGCGGAAACGATGCGCTCGGGAGAGGGAAAAACGAAAATGCGAGGAATGCCGCGGGTAATTATGGAAATCGGCAGTTTTTTTTAGGAGTATTGTGCTTGTTCTCGGGCGTTTTGGCTGGATTCTTGGTCGGAGGCGTTAAAAGGGGCGGGAAGATTTCTCCGGAGAGTGGAAAGTAGGTTAAATTACGTTGAAAACTTGTCGATTTGCCAGAAGGAGTTTTGATTTTTTTTTTTATTTTTTTTATTTTATTTGAGTTAAAGTGTCAAGAGTTTTTTGAAATTGACAAGACGAAGGGTGAGAAGCGGAATAATACCAGAAATTTTTGAAAGTTTCGAGAAGACTGAATGTAGCTTGAATAGCAAAGAAACTTCTTTAAATTATATATCTCGTTCTTTTCATTTGAACCTTCTGCTTTCAAGGCAGTTCTTTTTATGAAAGAAAAAACAGCGAATGTCTGTATATAGGGTAAATAATATTTGTGCAATTACAGATGATGATCTAAAAAATTTTTAAACATAGGTTACTGAAAGTGTAATAAATTTCCTTTAAATATTCGCCTCCACTGATTCTTAATCTCAACAAAACTTAATAAATAAATTACTTGCGTATCCTCTCAGAATCTAAAACTCGATAAAAAAAAAAAAAAAAAAAAAAAAACAGGGCCCCGTTCCAACTTAGCCGGCGAATATCGATCTTCGCGAAATAACACCCTCGATTTAAATAAAAAATCATTCAACTCCTACCCCCTCCCGACATTTGAACCCCAAGGCAAGAGAGCCCCCGATCATTAACCAGGCGCCGGCAATTTTCAACGCGCGGAATCGCTCCCGTACACGTATACGTAACCTCGAACGCGCGGCGTATACTTGCGCCTATGGCAGCCGATTGAAATGCGGGGTTTATGCTTCGATTAACGCCGATTGGATTGAGCATTTCCGAAAAGCTATTGGATTTGCATGCCCGCGCGCTCTCGCGAATATTGCTCCCCCACCGCGGCTCCCTCCTCGATCGATCGTTCATGTGTGTAACAATACGCTCCTTTTTTTTTCCTTTTTTTTTTTTGTTTCTGTTCGCGCCCCGGGAAGAAAGCCGAGGACGAGGTTTTAATTGGACGGCGAGCGACAGCCGTAAGGAATACATCGAGTATCGACTGCTTTTGTCGGATGGCTGCGAGCGGAGAGGGGAGAGGTTGTTAAAAATATCGAGTTTGAGTTTGGCATTGAGAAATTTATTGTTGCCGGTTAAGGGTTGCGTTCGGATGGGTTTGAAAGGGATTTGCGGGTGATGAAAATCGCAGTCGGAGCTTTATTTATTTTTAGCGGCGGCTTTTTATCTGTTTGATGTTCTATAAATGTTTGCGGTTTTATAGCTGCAAGTGTGCAGCGGGTATTTCTTTAAATAGTTATCAAAAATATAGTATTCTTTGATGCAAAGCGTTCTATTGTAAGTGAAACAAAGTGAAGCTTTTAGTTGAAACTTTCAATGTGAAATTTCACCGTAGACAATTTATTAAAATTTCGGGCAAATTTTTGTTATTGCTATATTATTTATTTTATATTTTTTATATTTTCATAAAGCCAAAACTCGTGACAACTAAACATTTATTGCATTATGTTTATCCATGTTTTTCCAGAATACAAAAATATTCGTTTCGAATCGTTAAATTTCTGTCACGGCAACTTTACACATATTTCAATGACCCACATTGCGACAATAATAATTTGCGCGAAAACAAAGAAAACCCCAATAAAAAGCATCGCAATCAACTTTAGTATTTTCCGTCTCGCGCAAAATCTACATATGAATAGTCGAAATTCCGAATAAAAAGAACTCCCCCCGGAAAAGCAAAACATTTCAACAAGGAAACAAGCATAAAAACCGAATCCTACAAATTGTATGCGCATAACCGCCCAATTAAAATGAAATTCGCAGCCTTTCAGGCTCTCGGAAAACGAGAGAGAGAGAGAGAGAGAGAGATTTCAAAAGAGCGGGAAGGGAGGAAAGCTAGTAGCGTCTGTCTTTTCATCATCGATTCAAAAAGGAGACTCCCGCCGTCGCTCGGATCACAAAAAGGAAAAATTTTTCCCGAGTCGACGTTATATTAAAATGCATTTCAGGAAGTCGGGAGCGCCAAGTGGACTTGCGGAATTATTTGGACTCTTCCAATTTTTTAAGACCCATTGTCCTCCGCAATCTACTGGGAAAAGTCGTCCCGACACGTGTCGCTGTTCGTTGCGACGCGTCAAGACTTTTCGCAAAAGTGAGTTACGGATTATTTTTTGAAGAGCTGCTGAGCCTCGGTTTTCGAGTGCAATATTATACGAGTCTGCGTTTGAAAACTCGGCGCTGCGGCTTTGACGTCATGCGGGAGAGTTTCAAAAATGTGTGTTTTCTAAAGTTAACTTGGGAGACTTGTTTGTTTAGAAAGCAATTTTCGAATTTTCAAAAATGTGCAGTTGTTTGTTTATTAAAGTTAAATAAGTCCTTTTTCGAATGTAGTATGATACAGCGAGTTTGAAATTTTTGAATGAGTGTATGAATGTTTAAAGAGAGAATTCCGAGCACATTTCATTTCTATGCACTTGAAATCAATACTTTTAAAGATGAATGCGCAGTGAAAGAAAGACCAAAGAAAAGTTTTATCAGTGCAGTTTTTAGCTGAATCGGTAAAATTTTCAAAGCAAGAATGAAATTTTTCGCAAGTCGACGTTTCCCAAACTTTTTCGGAACTTTTAAAACGAAATATATACTGTACTTGTTTTTGTGAAAACTTATATTTTCGTATTAATAGTATCTTTGAAACATGAATTCAAATGTAAAGCATTTTAAATGTTTAACAATTTTATTGCATCGAACAATTCGTGCTGTTACAAAAAGTATTTTAAATCTATTGATTTTTACCCCAAAAATGTACTAAATGCATTCTTAATAATTCTATTTCAAAAATTAAAATAATCAATAACATTTAAATTCGTGTCTGAAAAGTGCGGCTGAATTTTAAAGCTCCAAATTTTTATCCTCTAAAAAGATATTTCAAAACCACTTTCGCGCACTGGCCTCAACCGCATTCTCCCCCCAAAAAATTTAATATTCCAGCCCCGGGAATGAAAAAAATACTGTTATTAAGCACGAGCCGCCGGTCTAAAGTTTGCAAGTTTAACGACATTTCGAGAAACGTTCCATAAAACGCGGAATGCCCCCCCCCCTTTCCCTCTCCCCCCCGCGCCCACGAGCTTCTCATCTCGAGAGTTTATATGCATATGTGCAACGCGTCTAGGCGCACACACGAACGCACAGAAACGGCGTCTCGCGTTACGCGCATAATTACCGCCTAGCAGGAGCAGACGCTAACGCAGCTGCGAATTTTTTTTTTCTATTTTTTTTTTAAATCTCGGCCGATCTCGGGAAATAATTTTCGCGCGAGGACAGGCCGCGAATCGCCGTAATTGGAGGATCAATTACCCGCGGCGCGAGGCTTTTCGCACCTTTTCCCCGCGGGAGGGGAAAGTCCGGGCTTTCTTTCGCGGGAAATTTAACGGTGATCCGGAAATGCTGCGGGGTTTAATTGCTGCGCCCAGGCGAGCGACAAGTGCGTCGCGGGCGGTAGGAGCGGAGAGGCTACTTTGTAGATTGACGGTCAGTGTCGAGTGTATGTTCGCTTTGGCTTTTCTCTTTTGACGGGGGATTTAATTATTGGCTGCTTTTGAAGTGCTATAATGACGGGGATAATTGAATCTGTTGCGGAGCGATCGGGAAAGTAAACAAAGGGCTTTTCGTGCGCTTTAGTGGAGTTGAAAATTGCTGAAAAATCTCAAAACTTCAAGTGCATAATTAACACGCTTTTATATAAAAAAAACGTGATATAAATCTAAAGACTAAGGAGGTTTTTTGAGGCCTGTGATAAAATTTCTTTGTGACGCCAATTTTCAATCAATGATGCTTTAAAACTTGAAAGTTTCTTTAAAAAAGAATTTGTCGGAAATTGTCGAAGATGAAATATCTATATGATGCCTGTTATATAATACTCAAGATTTCAGTTACGCGGATTATCTTAAGAATTTATATAGACCTTAGAGATTTTTATTTTTATCTTAAAACCGCATTCACAAGTTAAAAGTACTCAAACAATTTTAGTCAAATTGACGAAAGTCGCATTGGCTCAAATCCAATGCAAGGAAAAGTACTTCGACGCTCGGAAAGCATCATTCTCGGAAAGTGAGCTTTCAAATCAAACTTTTGCTATTTTTCCACGCTGAGGGGAGACATTTTTCTTACTCCGCCTTTAAGCGCGACTTCTTTCAGACGCATTCAGACTGAATTCCCGCATCACTATCATCCCGCGCTCTAAACTCGTTCGCGAGATAAGATGGAAAATTCGATACACTCGCGAAGCCAGCTTTCGAATTAAATTTTTGCTGCACCTTAGGCGAATTATCGGGATGTTTATGCGCGGAGCGTAAAATCTTGGGACTATCAATTTTAGTGGCGTGTTTACATATATACGCTTATTGTACGATCTTAAGCGAACGCGAATTGATTGGGCGATATTTAAATTCGACGCGGTGTTATGACTGAAAATGTATATTTTGAAACGATAATTTTAATGGCGGAGCTGATATGATAGTCTTATTCGTGAATTTTATTACCAATTTAGTGGAATTTCTAAAGTAAGTAATAGATAATGCAGAAGAAAATAATTAACAGAAATATTTTTCAGAATTCTTAAAATGCGTTAAAAGCACTTAAAAGCATAATAAGCTTCAGTCTATCCGAATTAAAATCACTTTAGATTTTAAAAATTAAATGCATCAACTATTCAAATTGAAATTATAAAAAATCAATAATCACAGATAATTGCAATTACCACACGGTATCTAAAACCTCATTCTTTTTCTAAACAAAAAGAATTTTTCAAAAAGACTCGTCGACTCCGCAAAGAGAAACAGTCAGTCGGAGAAAAGAAAGTCCGAAGATAATCCCAATTCAGGATAATTAAAGCGGCGCAATCCTTTGTTAAACAAAATAACTTTTCATTCAATGGTCACGCAGATAAAGTGCACTTCGACTCCGAGCGAACAAAAGGCGCAGATAAGAAGCGGGGGAAGAGAGAAAATCGACGAGGACTCGAATGGTTAAACTCTCGAGGAGTCGCTAAACCGCGACGAGCCCGCAGAAAGAATCCTGCCCGGGGAAAAGTTTCTTTAGCTCCTGAATCCACTGACCGACGCGTCTCTCCCGTCGATGGCAACCGACGCTCTTTCGAGAGTCGCGATCCCCTCGGAGCATCGTTTTTTAATTTCTTACACGGACTCATCTTTTTAAGGCTGCAGTCGACGAAGTGCCACTTCCTACTCAAGATCGTGCTCACCTCATTTCGCGCTTCGTTCTTGAGCTCGAGGGAGTTTCACAGGATCGTTAACGAATACCGAGTAACGAATTAAAGAAGCGGGCAAGAAGTTTCTACCGATGCCAGGATGAATTATCTTTTGTGCCGCGGATTTTCACATGAGTAATTAAGATCTTTGTAATACTAATTTTATGGAGTTTTTGCGTTCTCCTGAAAACCTAAATTTTTAATCAAGTTGGATTCTGTAGTGCCGTCGTTAACTCGAGATTCGTGTTTTCGCGTCTAAAAGAATATTTAACGGCGTTAAATCATCAACATTTTTTAAATGTCAATGTCTTAATATTGCTCAACTTTAATTGACTAAGCTGTTTAAAAATGAATATTTTAATCGAGAAATTAATGCTTATTTTGATGTTGCAGCTCGAAGCAATGCACGGCAAAGCTATAATTAACCGAAGGTGTACCTTTTTTTTTGCAACTAAAAGCGAAATAAACTTTATCATTTAAAAGAATTTTTCGGTTTATAGTTGGGTAAACTCGGTAACAACTATTTTCCAATCCCGCTCGGCGCGCAAACTTTTTCCTTCTCCCAAAACCCGTTTCAAACATTTCCTCACCCACACACTTCCAGCCGACCGAACTTTTATCAAACCCGAAATCCCAACGTGAAGCTCGAAAAGTAGCTGTATGCATATTACCCCCGACGAGCCCCGGAAAAGCCGTCGAATTCCCGTGGAAAACTCCGCGGACGATTATTATACCAACGCGACGCTTCGGCGCGGCTCTCCTCTCTCTCTCTCTCTCTCTCTCGGCCGTCCCGACTCCCGGGCAAGATCCATTAAGTTTCCAAGGGCGCGCCTCGGAACTAAAGTTAGAAAGCGGAGAGCGCGCCCGAGGGAAGATAGAGTTGACGCGCGTCGCCGAGGAAATAAACCCGCCCGCGGGGAGGGCTTCGGGTCGCGTCGCTTCTTCTCGTCGCGCGGACGTTTCTCGCTCGCGACGGCCGCTCCTCTCGGATATCTCTCCCCGCGTAACGCCGCTGTGCGCGCGCGTTTTGATCGGCGTGAAAAGAAGAAGAAAAAAAAAAAAAAAAAAAAAAACGTCGGAATGCCCGTCGGCGCGAAGGGAAAAAAGGCGAGCGCAATTGAGGCGGAGGCGGTGCCGCGCGCGCGTGTCTTTTAATAGATTTAGAAAGGTAAATACGGGCGAGTCGGGCGAAGAAACACTCGGGGGAAAGGAAAATAATTGGACGGCTGCCGGTTTCTTCGATTGGGAGAGGAGGATTATCGATGAATTTCGTGCGTTAGGTCGTGCGGCTTCTGTATGCTAAGTATGTGGAAAATTTTATGCAAAGCATGCGAGAGTCTATTTTGAAAGGTCAAGCGGATTCCGAGGAAAGAATGCCGAGTTTTGATGGGATTATTTTGACATAGTTGAAATTTTCTCCCGAATAATACTTCGAAATGTAATGCGAAAATTAATATTAATATACATAATGAGAAACTTCAACTTGCGTAGTCTAAACGTAAATTCTGAAAAGCCCCGACAAATTCTGAAATTCATCTGCAAACGACAATTAAGTTATATTGAAAACATTTTCTTTCGCGTCCTAATTTTTGCACGATTCATGCAATAAGTTGGTACAACGTTGTTCTTCAATCAAACAAATGAAAAGTATAGCGATTTATCAATCTGACACTGAGCGCAAGATCGATGCGTATAAAATAATAAATCCTGCTTGCCTAATGCAATAAATCCCCTAAATAATCTAATCCCAAAATTACAGCTTAATATCCAATTAACCCCGCAGCTCGCTACATCGACTACCAATAGCATTTATTGAGTCCCTCCAATAACGAACAAGCCCTCGTTAAATAATTACTCAACATCGATCCGCGGCTTCAATCTGAACCCCGACGACAGGACAGCCGAAAACAATGCTCGTCCATCGAGCCGGAAGCCAATGACCAGCCTCTATATCTTGAAAAAAAAATGCAGATAAGCGCCACAAAGGCAGGAAGGAAGCAGCCGATATGCCGCGCGGCGCAGCAGCGGCGCTCTGAAAAGCAGGAAAACTGAAAGCGCAAGGTTAAACAGTCGGCGCAACAAAATAGCGAAGCGGAATAATGAAGCGCAGCCGCGACGGCGGCAGCGGCGGGAGAGAGCGAAGGGTTGCCAGGCGCGAGCGAGGGGAGGGGGGGGGCAGAGGGAGAGAAAAGAAGTGAGCTATCGATCGATGCGGGGCAATACGCTGAAAAACAGCGGCTCTCTTACTCTACGTGCTCTCTGCTAAGAGCTGCCAAGTGGAAGCGGGCAGACGATTTTCTGGGGAACTAATACGTATACGCGACGGAAGTGAAATTTTCAGCTTTACATTTTCACGTTCCGTACACACGCGTACAGCGTGTGCACCAGGGTCACCGGCATAAATTGATTAGGCTTTTTGAGGCGTAAAGTATGAAAATTTTGGTGAAGCCTCGACGCTTGATGAGTAGTTATTTACGAAATTATTAATTTAATGTGTTATCATTAAGGCTTAGCAGATCTTTTTTCTTTAAATTAATAAAACAATTTTATTTAATTCTTATCAACTTTAATACAGTGCTCATTAATATCTAATTTATTAAAATATTCTCAGTCACATTTTATTTCCACATAACAAAAGTCATACAAAGAACAACAACAAGGTGGTAAGATACGAGTTTAATGTTCAACAAAGATGTTCCGCCACTTGTAAATTTTTCCTCATTATTGCAAAAAGGAGAATAGCATTCTGCACACTCGTCAATTTCTGTTGTTTCTTTATGCGCTTTAGCGAGGTTCTGAACGTGTTCACATCCCATTATTGTTAGACAGTCCTTAAACACCAAATAACTGTCTTTGTAAGCTGTTAGAAATTAATATTGTATTTATTACTTAAGTAAAACTTATAATATAATATCTTTAATGTATGATGTTTAGATAATCATCAATCAATTTCTAGAGCAAAGGTTTTACTTACATGCAGTCAGTTTTGCTATACTATACTGTACTATAAATTGTATTCTTTAAAGGGAGCCACGTGAAACAATTTCTTTATAAAAACTATAAAATTTTTTACGCCATGTGACATAACCAGAGCAATATAAAAAATTCAAAGGAAATACTTACTAAACGATTAATAAACGATTATCATGATTTACTTTATATTGTATTGTATTGCATTTTATTGTAATAAATTTTATTTTGTTGCTTTCGTTATACATAAGTTTATGCAAGTCGTCTGTACGTTGTCCATTGTATGTTGCTTCCTCCTAGAGGAAGCTTTGTGATAGTAATTTTTGGAGTTTTTCAAAAAACCTGTTATAATTGTATTTTAAGGTGACAGAAACAAGATAAATGGTTGAAAAAAATGCCTGTATGGATATGTGTGTGTGTGTGTGTGTGTGTGTGTGTGTGTGTGTGTGTGTGCGTAGTCCTGGATCCCAGCTTCTACTGAACGAATTTGCATGTTTCAAGGCTCACTTTTTTAGTTTTGCTTCCTCCTAGAGGAAGCTTTGTCGTAGTAATTTTTGTAGTTGTTCGAAAAACCTTTTATAATTGTATTTTAAGGTGTCAGAAAGAAGAATAAACGGTTTTTGAAAAATGTCTGTATGGATGTGTGTGTGTGTGTGTATCTACGCCTGGTGTCACTACTGGACGGATTTGCATCTTTCACAGCTCATTTTGTTTGCTTTTTTTTTGTAATGGTAGCGAAAAAAACATCCTTTTTCATTTTACTTTTTTTTAATGATAGGATTGAGATATTTCAATCCAACAAAGACTATTTTAAAGAACATAAAAATACCTATAATTTCAGAGTATGTAGCTCTTATGGTTCTTTTGTTTTTAACAAAAACGTGTTTTTTTTAAAAAAGCTTATAATTCTTAATTTAAATTATCGACTGCTCTGAAAAAAATTTTGGTAATTAAGAATATATAGAGCTATAATCTGTAAAAATTTCAAGTCATTTAGTTGTAAGCACTATACAGGGTGCCCCAAAAGTCTTGGAACGGTTGGATAACTTCAAAAATTCTAGCTTAAGGAAAATTACTTTGCTCAGGGGCTTTAGAATTTTTCCCTGGCTATCCGATGGTGACTGTTTTGGTTTTCTTGGGTAATTTACCTTTTCTTTTTGTTTTGTAAATTATGTTATAATACTTTTCCTCATACTTGAATCAGTTAAAACAAGTAATTGATGCAAGAGTATACACTAATTTATTTGTCAGAGTTATTGTTTGTTTTTAAAATATTTATTTATATTATTTCAATTAAAATCAAATATAAAAAAAATGCGTTTCTTTTAAACGTATTTTTGCAGTTTCAAAGGCTATTGTTTTGGTTTTCTTGTTTTATATTTATTTTTTAAATAATGCCCAACAATTTTTGTGAATATAGTACGTAATATAAATAAAAAGTTATTTGCAACCGTAGGTTCATTTATCAATTCCATTAATTTTGAAAAACGCGTCATCTGCTGTAAGGCTAATATTGATTTTTCCAATTAAATTTTCCCGTATCACAAAATCTATTGCACAAATTGTTCCTCTTAAAAAAGCTTATCTGTGTGGTGTATGCCAAATAATTTTAAAAATAAATAATGTGTAAATACATTTGTACAAAAAATACTGTACGTAAAAAAATATAAAACTGATTTTTACAAATTATTTATAAGAAAATTCAAATTTTTATAAAATATAAAGATTTTATAACTACTTTACAAAATTGTTTCACGTAAGAAATATAGTTAAAAAAATGACCTTTTTAATTTACCCGTGACAAATAAAATTAAAGTAATGCGGTGTAGAATAACGGCAATATAAAACTTAATTAATTTTTATTAATCTTTATAATTTAAAAATACTAACAAGGAAAGGGCACAGGATTTGGATCACACATTTTGCTCAAATCCAATCCTCTCTTAAAAAAGTGATGGCCGGATATTGTGAAGCATTTAAAGATTGATTTTGATTGTTCGGTAAAGAATAGGCGCGAGAAATTACTACATCTGCTAGATTTGAATTTTCATAAATATTTGAAACTAAATAATTGAAATGAAATTGAAATACTTATTATTTTATTTTTAAAATTAGCAGATTTTCGTATCATACGTTTCAATCAAATAAAATAAAATTATGCTGAAAAATTGCGTGTTATCCTAAAAAAAAAAATGGATTTTACTAGTCTTACGTTAAATTAAGCGTGATCATCTTTTCTCCGGTTCTTCACTTTGTTACTCAGTTTTTACTAACTAGGACAGCGAATTTTACAGATCTTTTTTGGTACGTTTGACGTATACCTGGTGTCCTCCTCCGTAGACGGCGCGGGCGCTCCATTATTGACCTACGGGTCATCCTAACACCTGGACATCATCTGCAGGACCCGCCTAGGTTTTCCGATAGTTTAGACATATATTTAGTGCCCTCCTGCGCTGCATTTTTTTAATGTTTTTGCTATTGTATAATTAAATCGATTTTAAATTACTTTTTCAATGGTTAAAGATTCACAAGGAATAAAATTAGTTTACGATATTATCGTTCAGTCCAGGGAATAGCGAGACGCAGCAAAATATTAATTTTAATATTTGGAGTCTGAGGTGGCGTTAGACCTTAAAACTCCACTAAAAGTCATCGATGAGATAAGAGGAGATTGTACTTGGGTTTAGATAAAATCTGTGACCCGAATCCTGTACACTCTCCTTGCAAGTAAAAAAAAAGTCCATATGAAAAGCTTCAGGCCAAAATGATATAAAATATAAAAATCTTAGGGTATACAGGTTATGCAGAGCAAAAAATCGTAAAATTACTATTTGCATCATCGAAATGATCAAAAGATCTTGGCTGTTTTGACAAAAAGTTGAATTTAAAAGGGACATTTTTTTCAGTATATTACGCCCTTAATTCACTTTAAAATTTTGAACGAAAACGATTCTAAATCTACTAATGAAAAGATTCTTACTAGTATGCATTGTCACACATCCTTTGGAATCCGCTGAAAAATATTAAAGTTAGTATAGTATAATGTAAATAAATTATCAAATCGAAATTTCTCACTGAAACGCTAGAAAAATAATTACGGGGACATTTTACTAATTTTTCTTGTGTACATTTTCCATTTTCTTTAGAATCTACTCGCTCTCTACATTGGTAACATTCAAGATCGACTTTCCGTGTTACACTCCTTTTTTGACTCCCAGTTGTGTCTACTGATGCTAAAAGAATTTTGAAACTATAAAAATTAAAACAAAATTCAGCCTTAATTTCACAAACCGTGCAAAATTCTTACCAAAATTTGTGAAGACCAAAATAAGTGAGGAGAGCACGAGTACATTCACCAGTGAAGACATTTTCTTTTTCAAACAAGCGGAAGCGTAGGCGGTTAAAACACTACTGAGGGAAATTTTGACGCAGTTACTGAATTGGAAAAGCAAAAAATACTCGAACTGTTCGTAAAGTACACATAAGGGGTTACATATACGCCTTATCTTATCAACTTGTGTGAAAGAATTCGCGTGATCGATGAAGTTTTGGACGTTTGCTTAGACTATAACGTACACAAGGCGTTTTATTATTAATTTTGTAAATTGATTACTATTGTAAAATAATTTATTTGACCTTTGGTTTCTTGACAAGTACAGTTTTTTTTTGTTTTAAGGTAAATGCAAATTTTTTGTTTTACTTTTCGACCTGAGTTTCGTTCGAATATGTTTGTTATAATGCAGAAAGCTGTACAATAATGTTACGTTACACGTATTTTCCGTATTTTTAATATCGGACCTGAGGGATGTGCAATATGCATAAATATAGAGGTCATTTCTGCAGACAATATTTCACGTTAAACCAACGAATGTGCAAGGTAGAAAAAAAATGGGTGGAGTATAAAAAAATTAAACTTCTCCTCAACTTCAAGTTCACATACGGTTCACTTCCAACCGATTTTTGGAAATAATTTAATATAAAATTTAATAATATAATCTTCAACTGCATTCCAAGTATGCACCTTCTTTCCCTTAGCCATCGGCAATAAGCGCCATTAAAATAGCCCCATAAGAAATGAAAAACACAAAGAGGTGGAAAACAAAATCTTTTAGTAATAACAGTATACTTCCGATTCACTTCCGGTAAACTTTCGGAACACTAACGATCCAGTTACGGTCAAGTTCCGGTCTACATTCCAATAAATTAACAAAAAAACATATAAGAAGTGGGAAGAAAAAGAGGGGGAGAAAAAAAATTTAATTTGAACTTAACTTCCGGTTCGATTCCAGTACACTTCCGATTCACTTCCGTGTCATACATTTATTTAGCACACTGCATATTTTCTAGCAGTCGAAAATATACTTTTTTTTCAAATGAAAAATTTGAGTTTTTTGATTTAAAACTACGCTTTCCTCATTTAGAAGTTGTCTTTAAGTTTGAAGATGCCTAAAAGAGCGCTTTTGGGTGGACGTCGTTTCGGAGGTATTTTTTACTGGGCAAGGACGAATATCACATTATTAGTGACGCCGTGACGCCAAATAATGGAATACTCAAGTCAAATAGAATAAAATATGTATAAAGCAGTGAATCCCACGCCCGAGACCTTTCCACACACGACTCGTCCGACGTGAATCTAATTACGGCAATTGTGAAAAGCGGGCTGGTTTTTGGTATGGCTGCTTTTACGGCGGGATTTCGATGCCTCCGCAGATTTTCGAGGAGTGTCGGGAGTTTGCAGAGTGCTGCAATGCCGGGTGACGTCACGAACTGTAATGCCGTGACGTCATGCGGATTTGAATCCACTCTGGCTGCATTCCCCTTTCTATTTCTGGTTGATTAAAATCAGAAAAGGAGGCTAATTATTCTTGTGGACGGGCTCATAGTTTATGGATAAGTATAGAGACCGAGTTTGTTGTGCGAAAAAGTAAAAAGGATTTTCTGATTAATAGTTTTGAATTTTATTACTGAAAAGTTATTTTAAAATAAGTCAATGAAATTTTAATTGACTCAAGCTGGTTAACGCTTTTGAAAATTATGCATTTCTATGAAATGTAATAAAATGAAGTATTTAAAACACTTATTAAACTATTTAGTTTACATAAAAAACGCATCGGTTATCAGAACTTTGAAGTCTAATTCGATTACTCATAATAGCTATTTTTATTGCAAAATTATACATTACAGTTTTATAACACTATTACTTTTCCTTTACAATAAGTGAAAGAGAATATTATCCTAAGCACTTTGATAATTTTTCATTTTACGTAAAAGCTTGAATTACCAAATAGAAGCGTTCTAATATAAAACTATAAGATATTTTATCAGTGCACGCATTAATAATCTCTCCTCGATGGTGTATTTTTAATTTTTGCTTTTGCATTTATCTCTGACAAAAGCGGATGCGCGCTTCCTGCTCTGCAACAATTTTTTTCCTCAGACGGCGACGTCTCTTTTTTTTCAATTTACGTACACCTATTTCTGTTTGCCGAGCGACTGTGTACCCCCTGCTTTCCTTTTTTTTTTTTTTCTTTTAATGTACGCGAGATTGTTCGCGCACTTATCTTTTATTCATTGCGCTCGTCTCATTTCCTACCTGCATTGTGTTTATTAATGTATACAATTAAGCAGAAATGCGACGGACACTAGAGGAATCCATCGGCTGGATGGGAGAGCGTTCGAGTCCGCGCTCTCGAATTAATAATTTATGCCGGCCGGCTTTATTCGATTAAGAATTTCATAAGTGGCATAAATATTTTAATATTCATGAGGATAGTCTGCACCTTAAATCTATAATCAATTAAGTGGATCCCTAATAAAATCCGATGTAATATGCTCGCAAGCGCAAGAGTGAAGGTTTGTTAAAAGACAGTTTTAGTCTCTTCAAAGCGAAAAGGCTCTTTTTGAATCTCAAAGCAACTATTTCTCGAATAAAAAAAAATTAATCCAACTAATTCTGCAGCTTAAAAAATGTCACGCTTTCATCGGTTTACTCGAGCCGAGCACAAAACTGCTTTAAAACTTCCCTCCAAATCAGAAATTCAAATCGCGCATTAGATTTATCAAAGCGTCAGCGTTCGCTCTAACGACGGCGTCCCTCACAGCTGTTACGCTCGGCAGCCATTCGCGCGAAGGTTACGTCCAGTTTTTCGCCGCTGCGACTGCATTTCCATCCCCCCCGGCGGCGTTCTTTCAGCGATCTCTCGGCTTTCCGCGCGCAATTTTTCATGTGCACCTCTCGCATCCTTTATGTCTCTCTCTCTCTCTCTCCGGCACATCAAACTGCGTGCGTCCCTCTTTATTATGCAGCTCGCTCGCAACTGTCTTTGCGCCTCTCTAATTTTTCATGAGCTCCGGCTCTTTGCGTCTGCGATAATGCCTCTAATATTTTTTTCATGCTCATCTGGCTTGGCGGAGCCCGGGAAATTATTATTATTTTTTTTTTCTGCCCCCGCGAATGCTGGGACGACTGGAGAGTTTTTGAGGATTAAGTTGCGAAAGCTTTTAGGGAATAAAATTGTGTTGACAACTGTCGGGGAGAAGGAAGGGTAAGTCTTGGTGGATAATGTAGTACAAGATTTGGTGGAATTGAGTTGAAGCAGTTAATAATTATTAATAGAAAAATGAGACTTCACATTGTGAATTTTTAAATAGAATTATTTTTGCAGGTGCGTATTTATTGAGTTTTGATAAACTTCATGAGCATATTTTTAGCAATATCAAAGTACAATGCATGAAGTCGCAAAGCTTCTTACTTTGTCTGAGAAAAACAATAAAAAACCTTTTAGTTTTTTTACTTAAATAGTTAACTGCTCGAATTTGTCGTTAAACATTAATTGAATGAAAATATAAATAATGGCTAAAGCTTCTATTTATTATAAACTAATTGAATAGAAACCATTATCTACTTACATAATATAATGAATACGCTCTTTTATATAGCCATATTAAAAATAGCTAAAATAAAGCATTCATATAAAAGAAATTGGACGATCCAGGCAGGTAAATTAATACGCAATAATGCAATTAGTCAAAACGAAGGAACGGAAGGCGCTGTATACTTGTTGTTCAAAATAGACGAGTACATTTTTCAGGATTGCCAGGATATAACGTCTGCGGCCGGCATAGCAACGACCCTCTCCGCGGTAAATACACTGCATACCTCTCCGTTTTATAACAGAATTCTTGCATTTCAGAGCGAAATTCTCGACCGCTATTTTTTCGCCCCTCCCGGAGCGTTGATTACGTTTGAATAAGCCGCGGAAAATAATATTCGCTACGATAAACTCGAATTTCATTGTTTCCGCCGGTCGTTTTTCGAGAGAAGATTTGCTGGCAGAAATCGCGACTGGCAGCTAAGCTAGACGCGAATCGTTGTAAAAATTACGTGCTTTTTGGATACGAAGGAAGTGGAAGCGAGAATAAATTGTTGTTTTATAAAAAAATTCACGAAATGCTAGTTTTCACGCTAAATCAACGATGCGTGAATAATGTTTTATTGTCTACAAATACTTCCATTAATAAGTAACAAATATATGCAGAAGACGTAAAAAATTGTTCTCTCGAATAAAATATTTGTGAATGATCAGAGATGACTTTTGACATCCAGTACATCATTATATTTACTCCTCAGTTAAAAAAAAAGTATACAATCTAATTGAGTTCCCTAGACCGTTAGCATATAAAATTATCCGTTGTGGAAGTCGACGACTTTTAGCTCCGCGATTGATCCCATTGAAATCAGCGCGCGCGACGCTCCGGCTTTTTTTTCTTTCCGAAGAGCACCCAGCCCGACGCGCTGATTTACTTTGTACGGCGCGGATCCCTTTTTCCGAGCGCGCGACGTACAAGCACCGATCTCGTTTTCTTTTTTACGACCGGTTCTTCGCTTTTTTTGCTGTTACGTCGACGAGAGCTTTTTATACTTGCGTTCTAGCCGGCGAGGACGTTCTTTTTTTTTTTTATGAAGGCGCGCTCGTGCCCTTTTCTCCGCTTTCACGGGGAGAAGGTACGAAGGGCTGTAAGGGCGACTGTGTCAATTTATCGGTTTGTAATGCGGATTTGCGAAAGTCTCGTTACAGCTGAATCAATAAGGCGCTTTTTGCGCGTAATCACACTGCACTTTGAACAAATCGAATGGGATATTTACTTGCGTAGTGCTGAGCAAATGTTTACAGCAGTTAGTTTGCACTTTGCTTCGCTCGAAGAGGTTGTCTAAACTAGAATACATATTGGCTTAGTATTTAAAACAATATTGTTAAGATTGAATGTTTCTCGTGCAAATATTTAAAGTGCGATGAATGTATATTCAAATTTACTATTTTAACATTTGAACGTTTCCAGCTTTTCATGCTATTTAAAAGCCCAGCAAGACTGTCAGGTCGGAAAAAGAATTAGGAAAAGAATTACGTTTCTGTGGCAGAGGAATTTTAATACCTGAACACCGTCTCGGTTGATAAATCATTTGAATAATTAAAACATAATTTTTTGAAAGGAAACCTTCATTACTTCTTTCAGCCCTTCGGGGATCAAGAGATCGGAATTAAATTTTAATTAATTTAAGAAGACGCCTCTTGCAGAACCAACTTCCTGCATTAAAATTTTTATCGCCCAGATAGGAAATTGCCTACTAGTAGACATTTAGATCTCGAACTTGCGACAGCTCTTAATCTTACTGAAGTATCCAAAGCCTTGAATAAAATAGAATTAAACTTTTTCCAGATACGAAGCCGTAAATTTCACAAATTGCGATCTTTTTTATATAAAAATAAGCTAATTAAGAAGTTCCGCTTTTATTTTTCTTGGCAGATTAGTGGTATTAAACGCTTCTAATATAATAAACCCTTCATTATACCGTTAAACGATGATATATAAAGCCCAATACGACTAAATGCATACATGACTGCGCTTTCAACGTCCCTTTGAAGTTCCTAAAATATATACGCGACATATCCGCTGCACATTTTCTCGGATCCACTATTTACCAAACCACTGAACCGCATTTTACAAAACGGAAATTTATAATTCCAAAAGGAGTTGAAGCCCCGTTTTCGCTTCTCAAGTTAAATTTTAATTTTCCGATTAATTAATTATTCTTGCCGCTGCAAAATTGCAGCTGCAATTTTCGCGCGGAGTCAGACGCGCCAGTTTCAGCGCCGCTCCTAAAGCCTTGATGAATAAAGCTTGTTACGTCAAACTGTTACAACTACGGCTTTATGAACTTTCTTGTAAATAATGTAATCCGCGGGGAAGATGCACAGCCTGCATTTATAACGCTGGAAAGAATTTTCGGTCTTCAAAACTTAAACTTTGAGAAGCTTCATTTAAAGCTGAACTGTTTTATTTATTTATAGAAAGTTTTTTTGGTAAAATAAGTGCTATTCGCGATTGACGTATTAAAATAATCGACTAAAACGTAGTTTCATTTGAAAATATCCTCGTCAAATTGATCCAGTTGCTAATAAATCAGATTCTTTGGCAATTGAATGTGTTATTTAATTAAAAACTATTAATACTTTCACATTTGAAACTTATTCCATGGAACCCGAGCAGTATAAAAGTAACTCTACGATTTTCAAGGAAGGTAAATTTTTCAGTCTCGGAACACTAATTTGTTTAACCAGTAATTTGTCTTGCCCATAAAATATAGTTAGATTATGAAAAATTCATGGGTTCACTGTTGATTAATCGTCTGTGCATTTAACTATATTTATTTAAACGGTAACAGTTTTATTTTTCACTGCATACCATCTGTCACTGCGCAAATTTCCAGCCAATTACCTTAAATATTTCACCATAAATGCAGAATTTATTAAAAACGGTCGCAGCTCCCTTTGCGCAGGCAATAATTAAAATAATTTCTACGAATTTTGCATAAAGATATCAACAGTCAAACAGACTGGCAGCAAATGCGCCTATATGTTGCATAAATCAAAACAAGTTTTTCTATTATTAATAGCTGTCGTCGTTTCCACCAATAAAATTAAAGCGATAAACGTTCTTTTTCGAATGTTACAGATTAATAATGCTTAAAGTGAATGTCCGCGGACCAAAAGAGCTTTTTCGAAAAATGAAGTGCGCGCACGAAAATTAAACGGTCAATTTGCCGACACTTTTTTTTTGTCTTTCGTATACCGAAGAAGTTTGAGCAAGTGTAATTATAAAACTAACTTCACTTGTTAAAAGTTTGTTTCGAAGCGAGACAATAAAATTAGCTATACTCGACAATAAATATTGATTTTACTACCAAGTTAGATTACGAAGTTTTAATGAGATAAAATATTGTCGGTATTTAATATCGCCTCAACTCGTTCGATAATGACACTTCGAACTTAAGCGACAATCATATTTTTCCATCGTATCCTTTAAATTTATTGGTCGTGCAGTAACGATGTAAAAAGTAAATCGACATAGTACATTTATCAAAATAAGATATAAAGCAAAGGTAAAAGTTCTAACAGGTTCTGAAGGAGTTGAAATTAAAAGAAAATGAACTAAGTACAAGACTGGATAGATGTAAATTCATTTGTACATTAGTACGTACAAAAAGAATCCAGCGATATTGCAATTTATGCGAAGGTTACTTTTATAAAGCTAGGCGATTAGAAATTACAGTAAAACCGCAGTAAAAATTGCAAAAATTTCACAATAAAAATACTTGATCTCAATTGTTTGCCAAGACATTTATCCCATTCGGTAAAGTAAACTGGATAAAAAGCTAATCACAAGCATTATTCAACTTTCTATTAACGTTTCCCGATCAAATTACTAAAAAAATCGCTAATAACACACTTCCCGTAACTGATCGACACCGCGCATAATGATAGATCGACTCTCCGCTTTCCACCTCGAAGAACCAGAACCGGCAGCCGGATTAAAAAAATAAAAATAAATAAAGAAAAAAAAATGGTCCACCGACTCTCCTCCCCGGGCAGTTTCCGAACAGCCCCCTTTCTCGCGAAAAACTCGAAAAGCCGCCGGAGCGCAAAAAGGAAAGTCTCCCGTTTCCTCGGTGCGCGCGCGAATCCCTCTCTCGCGGCGCGTGTCGCCAGGCGGCTCTCCGACGCGCAGCAGACACTTTCGAGATACAAAACGCGTAAGCTCGCCCGGCGTCTCGAGTGTTTCATTCCGGCTGCGCGTGCATGTATCCTACGCGCGCCAATGCAACCCGAAACCCGGGAGTAAGCAAAATAGAGCGGGCCCGTAATCAATACGCAACGAGCGCTGACAAAAAAAAAAGGACGAGGAGGAGGAAGGGAAAGGAAAGCCGGCTGAGGGTATTCAGCGGAGAAGTTGCCGTGGGCGTTTTTCCGCAGCGAAACTTTTGGGGCTTTCGTTATGTACTCGTCGATTGCTTTTTGACAAGTGGCGGAGGGCCTTTTTGTCGCGACTGTTTAATCAACGGAGCTTTCTAATCGATGGGGTTGCTTTACTTTTTCGCTGACTTTGCACGTGTAATTTAAATAAACGTTACTTATTCGCTGGAGGTTCCATCGTTTTTACTCGGCTGCTTAATTAAAGGCTCTTTGCGAATTTCCTCTTTTGAAGTATGGCTATCTTAATTAATTGACTTACTGGGGCAACTTGATACGAGTTCCGTAAATAATGTAAGAGGACGTTGCAGCTAATTAGCAGGGGAATAGAACCTTCCTGCCTTAGATGCAACTGGAAACCTCGAAAGATTAGACTCGATTCTTGCCTTGAAGTGCTGTTTACAAATTAACGACTCATGACTATACCCAATTGTAACATTTTAAGATTTTTATCAATTTGCAGATTCAAAGTTAAGATTGGGAAAATTCTTCGAAAAAAATCATCATGCCTTGCATTCTTTTTAAAGAAATAAGAATTTTTAAAAATGAATAACAAGATATATTCAGAAATATTGAATATTTATCTTGTAACCATTGCTGTTCTAAGAGCGATTTTAATTTCACTCATTTTAATCTTCGTATTTCAGTGCCTGTATATTTATAACGTTACGGGGAAAATTTTATCTCTTAAATAAAACTGTTAATTAATTGATAATCAACTCCATTCCATCGCAAAAAAGCTTTTTCCCGGCTCCAAGAGGTTTCCTCATTGCGACGATTTCCCCGATTAAATCGCGCGGCCGATAAGCGACAGGCGCAAGTTTAATTCACAGCTTTTTTTTTTCCCCCCATTTTGAAACGGGCATAATGGCCGCGCGGAAATTATTCGCGGCGTAACAGCGTTGCAATGAGTTGCGCTTAAGTCAGACAATAACAGCGACGCAACCCGAGCCCCGACAGCTGATTCCCAGCTGATTCATCTAAGCATTGTCTTTATTGCAAGCGCGGTTGCTGAAAAATTAGAATAAACACCGGCCATTTCAAAAATTGAGAATAATCACTTACTTTACGTTGGCGAACACATCCAGTCGAGGCTAAATAGACGGACTGAGTCACATTCCTAATAGGGACAATATTTCCTATTGAACAAATCAACGCGATTCTTGGTTATAAGTGACTCTTGAGCACATTCTGCTCGCTAAATATTCTCGTTCCAGAGGTTTGAATTTGCCTTGAGCTTCGATCGTCGACGTGGAGGAGATCAAAAGGGCATTGATGGATCGGGAATTTCTATTCGAATCAATTGACACTGATTCAATTCAAATAAATACGGGTTCTTTTGTGCTGCTTTATTACGACGTGTAATAACTTCCGATGGCCTGTGGCTTAATTAAGAAAGCGGAGGAAGTGTAATCGAGGCGGAGGCATTAATCCAGTTTATGCAGGTGGAATTGTATAATGAACTGAATTTCAATTTCAAGTCTGAAATGTTGTTTTTAATTGTTTTAAGAAGAGGAAGACGAGTCTCGTTCGTTCAGAGGTAATATATTATTAAAATATTATTATACAAGATGTTATATTGGAATATTTTTAATCTCTGTGATTTTGTATAAATAATAATTATGAATTGTGGTAGGTCTGAAGAAAACTTTTCTGCGGTATTCTAAAGTAGAATGTGGACGATTTCATTTATTGAAATAACCTTCGAAAATCTATAAAATCATTTTAAAAATGATATTTAAAATTTTTAATTTTATATCGAAATAAATAATTTTAACGTTATTTCTTGGATTAATAATAAGTATGTCAAGTACTCTTATTAATAACAAGTACTCTCTATGTTTTCACGAAATATACATTTATTAATATTTCTTGAAATGTCACGACCTCTGATTCCACAAGCATATGCTTATTAGCCAAAGATTTCTGCGAATAATTTACTTACAATGAATACTTTTTATGCGATATACTCGACTGAGATGTCTTTGAAGAATTATCAACTAGATTCAGACATAAAAACTAATAATATTAGTTCATCGCCTCGCCTTGCCCATCTTATACAAATTCTCGTAGAATTTGCTAAAAAAAGCACTCTCCGGCGCACTCGAAACCCAAATTACTCCAGATTTGTTTAAAGAACCATCGGCGCGTCATCGAACCCTCGCAAACAAGCGGAGCTAATCAAGCTCTCGAGCGCATCAATGGCCCCGCGGCTCAAAGCACCTCGGCAAATAAACGTCGGGGAGAGAGAGAGAGAGCCTAATAAAACCGGAATCCAGCCGCAGCGCACCACTCCGGTTCCGGACGCGAATTTCCAATGGCGCTCTTCCACAAAGAGGAGGAGGAGGCGAAGGAGACGGAGGACGCGATGGGAAAACGAGGAGGAGCGCGACAAAGCCTCGACGACAACGACCCTCGTTGCATTTTTTTTCGTCGCCTGAAAGAAAGGCGCCTTATCTCCACCCCCTTCTCCCCCCCGAGATCAAAACAATCCCCCGGCGTCTGAGGAGGGGAGTCGCCGACGTGATGAACTTGCAGGTGAAGCGCGGGCTTTAATTATTCTCTGGGCCGCAGGTTGCCGACCCTGGGAGAGAGAGAGCACCTAGGGGAAATGTCCTGAGATCTCGCGGTCTGGCGCCGCGTTCTCGATCGATCGCGGGGAAGCTGGACTCGGGCGTATACGTCGAATTCAAATTTTATATCGCGGCTGGCGGAGAAAGCGGGATGGAGGGACCGTGCAATTAGCGGGTATCCAGGCACTTTTTTGCGCGATAAGACCGGCACTCGCGAGACTGTGAATATTCTCTGATTGCGGCGAAGAGGAGTTTCTTTTTTCGCTTTTCGAGAGAGAGAGAGAGAGAGAGAGAGAGAGAGAGAGAGGCGCAGGCTGCTTGTCTTTTAGAAAATCAATGAATCTCTGTCTGCCCGAAGTGCCGTTGAGAAAAATTTTATGCGTACGCAAGTCGGGTTATGGTCGAGCTTAGTTTGCTCGTCACTTATTTACTGGGAAATAATTTCCATGCAACATTTTTTACTGGGCATTTACTGCTTTCAAATGTGCATAGCTGCGGCTTCGCTGCCTGAATTTAGCTGTACATTATATGTGCGCTTGCTGGTATAGCCTTCAACTTTTTAATCAAAATTACTAGTTCAATTAACATTTAGCTCCGTTTATTAAAGCTCACATAAACCACCCAGTATACTCAATCCTCCGCCTTCCGATCCAATCGCCTCCCCCTTCGATTCGCCGCGTAGCAACTACCGTTATACCTCCAAAGGAAAAAAAAAAAAAAAAACTAGCATCTCCACCGAAAAAAGCAACCTCCTCTCGTCCACTCGCACACGTCTCAATCCCGCTCGGAGCTGAGCCCCTCTTCGAGCGCCTCCGCACTCCGTGAAACATCAACACGGCGTCTCGGAGTACGCGGCGTCGTCGAAAAAAAATTTCGACGTCACGACCTCCCCCGCGCAATCGCAGCAGCGGCGCGGCGACTCAGCAGTGGCATCTCCGCGAGAGTGGCTCTAACGCGACGAAACGTCTTGGAGCCGCTCGGACGGCTGCAGCGGCGGCAGCTGTGAGTCATCGCTTGCGAACTGCATCGCGATGCGGAGTCCCCCGGCTCGTACAATGGGTCGATTGATGAGTTCCCGGTAACGGCCGAAGTAATTTCCTTAATTGTCATTCCGGCCCGGTCGAGTGCAAATTTCTCTTTCTCTTCGAGGGGGGGGGGGGGGCAGCGGTGTAGGTGGATTACGAGATATACGGGTAAAAATAGAGATGGGATGTTTCGGCTTAATTAATGTTCTTTTTTAAGTACTCGTTTCTCTGCGAGAGGATGCTTCGCGGAGCTCGATCGCGGGGCGAGTCTGCTGGACGGAGTGAAGAATATTTCAAATGCATTTTTATCTGTTAGACGTCCGCCTGGTTATTGCCCCGGATGTCAATCGGTTTAGTTTACGCCTGTGTATATATGTATATAAGCCCCTTAAAAGGTACTCTATCAGAATTTTTTGAATGGAATACTTTTTTACTTTTCTCTATTGTTAATGAAAGGTGAAATAAATGGGGTGCATTATGGAAACAATCGATTCCAGAGCATTTTTACGAGTGACCTCGTCGTTGACTAATGAATGTTATTGACCCTTGCAAAATAGCGAATGTTCCTGTTTGCTCGATAGCGTTCTACTTATTTAACATGCCCTTCGTGCCAACTGGCGGAGAATACCCACTTGAAAATCATTTTCAGTTTTGCAGTTTGAGTATTCCTTTATATATATACATACATCAAAGCAGCGATTGAAAATTTTCAGCATTGAAGGCTTGACAGAATGCTCGAGTTCATGAATCGAATATATAACGCGAGTATTTTCAAAAAGCTTCATTGTACAATAAAAGTATCATTGCGATTGGAAGAATGACTTCACATTGTTAAAAATTCTAGTGGGAATTATTAAATGACTCACTGTTCAAGCGCATTTTATCTGGGGGGATATAAAAGATAAACGTATTACTTCCAATACCAAAAATAAAGATATTATTCATATAGATATTGATTGCAAAGCTATATAAAAATTATTCTGGGCACAGTGTAATCTCGAAACAATATACCGGTACGAATGTTATTGAATAACAATAAAGCGCGATATTCGAGAAGATTGATTGCATAAAGAAGATTTGAAAACGAAATAAAGTTATGTTTAATTCAAAGAATAACAGTGCAATGTAATTTGTTGCACAAAAATACATTGTACACACCACTTTCTAAGAGCTTGTTAGGATTTAAAATAATAGAAAAGAATTTGAATTCTACCCTGTCGCAAGAATAATTATCGAGACAATGAAACAATGATACTATTTTTCTGCAAACGTAATTGCAAGTATATACGATGGTGTACCTTAATGATACACGAAGAATCTTTGAAACTTACATAGACCCTACACGTTAATTTGCGAGTATCTCGTAGGATTCGCAATTAAAAACATGCGTGCGGAATATTATTCAATAATTACTGCCTCGTGTGACATTTTTAACGAATTTAATTAAGCTTGATGCAGGAAATTTTCGCGGATTTATGCACAGTAATTTTTTTTTGGATATAGAAAATAAAATGCGTGGAAGGGCGGAGCGGATAAAATTGAGTTATACAATTGACATCAGCGCGGAATTCAAATTAAATATGGAATATGGTGTGAAAAATTCTTTTACAGAGAGTTTCCAAATTAACAATGAGAACGTTATTGATTTTTATGCTTTTACTGCAATAATTCTTTCGTTTTTGAAAAGCCGAAATGCACTTTCAAAACTGCAACAAAGAAACCCAGAAAACTATTTTAGCCTCCAATCTTAAACTATCGATCAGCACAGTTCTAAACAGCTGTTCCTAGCAATTTGCGCACTGTCCTAAATACCCTTCCTTCAATGTTCTCGTGCACGAAGAAAAATTTATCGAAATAACAGTCAAAATTGATTATTAACGGCGCATAAACCTGAAACGCGATATTCCTGCAACGGCGCTGAAAGTTAAAGCCTCGTAAAATTCTGCAGAAAAAGTTTTCAAATTTCTTATTCAGTCCTTTTTTTTTGCAGGAAAAAGAGTCGTTAGAAAGTTACCCGATTATTGTCGTCGCGTAAAAACCGTTTCGATCTAATGAAAGTCAATTTTGCGATTTTTTTTTTTTTTTTAGCCAAAACTACAATTTTGGATTATGGCGAAACATGGAATTCGCGAACACATCCAGTACGTAAATTACTAAGGTTTTGCAGTAACTTTTACTTTATAAAGTAGGAACATAAATTGCTTTATGTTTTTTTTTTCCATTTTCGGGCCGAAATTTCGAAAGTACAAGTTTGAACTCAACGTTTATCTTTAATTAAAATCTCTTCCGAGGCCATTATACTATACCTCCAATTTTAAAATACCGAGCACAATGCAATAAATGGGCATTATATCACGGTAGGTCTTGCCTTCGTCGTCGATGCATTAACGTTTTTCTACCAATTATTTCACGCCGGACGACGCTGCACCGTTAAAAAGCATTCCACGATCCCACATAAAATAAAAAGGCGAAGCTTTCAAAAGAAAAGCAAATTAACGCTTTCCCAACAGACACCATACGATACCCCCCCGGGCACAAACACATCCATCCGCGCTCTCAAGTTTCTAAACAGTATCATTTTCCTACGAAATCCAATCGCCACTATATCGCTTACCTCTCCTCTCCTCCACCCGGCCGAGCCCCCGAAAAATCGGCGGAATCGCGACAATACCCCGGTGCAAGTGCGTCTATCCGTGGAAGAAAGAGCCACGGTGGTATATATACATATATACACACACACACACCTCGGCAAGAGGCTCTCGGAATATTCGCAAACTCGGCGCCGCACAGACAGACAGACGGTCGGACGCACAATAGCTCCCTTGCTCTGCACGCGTTCGCGCGCGTGTGCGTGCGCGCTGCCCTGTCCGTGTGTGGGAAAAGCCGTGAAAACGAGGGGGCGCCGATTCGCCCCCGCCGACGTCAGGGGGGGGGGGGGGGGAGAGGCTTTGCGGAGCGTCGCGATATACAGTATTACGTATGCATGTATGTATGTGCTCGTACCTCGTTCGCTAGTTTTCCTCCTTTCTGCTATTACGGGCGGCCGACTCGCTGCTCCCGAAGAGGTCCCCCGGCGCACACACACACAAAATTCCCCCGCACACGCACGACACTTTTTTTTTATCCGTATCCAGCGGCGCGTACACTTGCGCACACGTACTTTATCCATCTACATTTTCATCCTTCACGTCTCCGTCCGTCGGCCTGCACGGACAGCTGTGCCGAGAGAGGGACAGAGAGGGAGAGAGAGAGAGAGAGAGGAGCGAGCGAGCGAGCGCGCAAGTGCGTCTGGACTGTCTCGCGAAAACGGGATCGGTTCTGCTCGTACTTTTCTAGAGTATCTTTCAGTGCGGATCCGAGCGATATCGTGTGGACTGAGGGGGGCCTGCCGCCTGGCTTAGAAGCGGGGCCGCCTAAGCTGCTGGAGAGTCGACACTCGACTGGCGCGCGCGCGGAACGAGCAACGCCGAGAGCGCGGGGTTACGGTGCGGAGAGAGGGAGAGAGAGAGAGAGAGAGAGACGGAGCGCAGCAACCCCGCCGCCACTCGGGTAGCTACCTGCTGTTAGCGACAGAGTCGGCAGACTGGTGGCCTGCTGCTGGAGAACGTGCTGGCATCTGCTGGTCTCGGGTGGAACCACTGCCGGCGGGAGTTTGAGATTTTGAGAGTGAGGGGGGTTCGCTGCTATTGACTTGGAGGAGAAAATTCCTTGATTTTACTGTAGCTTTAGGAGGGATGTCTTGATTTTTTCGTGTAGTTGGGTTGATGTCCATGCTTGTCGAGCTGTTTTTTTTTAGTGTTTGGAATGAAAATTTAAGAAATTTATATTTTACTTAATTACATGCGGGCAGCCTAGACGAATACATTGATAATTATTACTGTATTACACTATTGCAGTACATTTTTCTTAATGATCAAAACTGAATTGTCTTTAAAATTCGAACGCAATTCCTACCTTACCATCAATTTATAATAATTCATCAGGAATTGCTGAAATATATTACAAATATCTTTTAGGATTATAATCATTTTTATTGATGCACGAAAAGAGACCGTATATTTCCTTCCCTGAATTTTTCTACACCCAACGTATTCAATACATTTTTTCAACACAAAAATATTGCACACAACTATTTCGTACTCAAAATTTTTGTGCACCGTGTAGAAATTTAAGGTGTAGAATTCATCGGTGTAAAACATTATCAAATAGGAATGGGGTCCATGTAATCTCAGATGATATACTGCATTTACATGTAAATTTTTACTATTTTGAAACAAACACCATGGACCGGTTGCATCAATTTTGCACGCAATACGTATTAAATTAAATTTTATTTAAAGCTCGATTTGAAATTTCAAGGTTTTTTTTACATGATATTTAAGGTGTAAACGATGAAAAATGCATGCATTTGAAGCAATAGATATATCGTCACATGGCACAGGGATGTTAAGGTAAAACTTTGATTGGCTTAATTTTAATTTTTAATTGAACATTAATTCTATGAACCAAAGGTGAAATTGGTACAGGATGTTTTTCTTTAGAATTTAGTCCTCTATCCGTGGATATACCATTTGAAGTCCATATTCGGGACACCAAGTATGTATACGTATATGACGTGCTCAGCTGGAATGGTTAATAGACAACCAAGTCTACCAAGCTCGCACGCAGTATTGGGCCTAAAACGGCGTTGCGTCTACTCTTTCAAGTTGTATTTCTCAGAAAAGATATCTCATTTCTTATAGTTTTTAAAGATGAAAATGAAAAATCTATAAACTACCCAAGCTATTGAAAAGCTGAAAAAATGAGTTAGAAATAGCATGATTTGACGTTCACACGCCGTGCTTGAATATAGTCATTTACAGCCTCATATATTCATTTACACAGGAATTTTTTAACAGTAAAGTAGATTTTTCGTGGATCCACATGAATTGTAGGCTGAATTTCTGTAAATTCCATGTGAATAATACACTAAAATGAAACATGTTTCAGGAGGCGTAAATGGATCATCAAATGACTGGAATTTTTAGTAAATCCAGGTACATTATATGGACTGATACAAGATTTTTGTAAATATACGGGACTTCATTTACAGAAATATATATTTTATTATGTTTTATTTTATTACGTCCTTATATTATATTATCATGTTATAGATAAGCAGCTCAATCTGGATATCAAACGAAATTTTGACGGTAGGGTAGATGCGATTTACATCATTTTACAACATGACGTTTAATTTATGTAAATCATTAATATTAAATAATAATTGCCACCGTTGCGTGTCCTATATTATTTGTGTCAAACTAGAATTATTGTTATACACAAGTTGTAGGTATAGGTTACTTTATAATTTCTAGTGATTTTATGGCACTTTACTTTATTATACTACTACTTTGAGATAAAAACTTTAAAATCATATTCTAATCGTCACTTTTTACAATGACCTTAAGTTCTTATGTCGGGATTTGAAGGTTGAAACTTCCTGGAAGCTTTCATCCTATGTGAGAATTTCACTCAGAAAGTGTTATTTATTAAACACACTGCACTTTGGCACAATGCTCAACAGGTTATGGGCCCAGTTGAATCAAATAGATACAGACGATAGTGAAATTTTGGAATAAGGGAAATGTAAGGGACTACAGAAAATATCCGCACTTTAAAAGAGATTACAGCAAAAGGAATGGAACTCAGAGGCAGCGACGATTACTTCTGCTCAAGCTGTCAGATCGATATGGATACGCTGCCAGACCCGGACCCGACTTGAACTACAAATATAGAAAGCCAACCCCAGACCCGACGCTACCCACAGGGTCAAGTCGAAACATCAACCAGGAGGCGAATACGCAATCGCCTGCTCAAACTGAGACCAGAGATTCCAGTGGACATCGAGGAAAGCTAACTCTCGAGCCTTAGCCAAAATCAGAATCCGGCGATTGACGAGGAGAGCCATCGAAATCTGCTGCTCGTCGAAGTCCAGTTAAGCTAAGGTAGAATATAAGTAGTGGAAGGATAAATAGGCGCGTCATGTTCGGTCGAGTAGGGCTCGCATTAAGTTATTCCGAAGTAAAGCCATATTATATACTAAATTTAAAGTCTGCCTTTTAATTACCACATCTCCCCCTTAATTAAATAGTTACATGCCCTTAGTTATGTCTCCCTTTCTTAGTTAAATAGAAATATTTAATTTAATTTACAGTACATTTGTCAGCATTACAAGTCTGAACGCGTATAATATATACATATTTTGCTTTTCTTAAACATACAGATTAAATTTTAAATTCAATATGATATCGACATAAAAAAGAAACATTGTAGTGCAATCAGCGCAGAAAACAAAGCACAAAAGTGGATGACGAGGTGCGGTTCATGGCGATTCTTTGCATTAACAAGTACTTGATTGATCAAATCGACGTAAGCGTAGACCTTCGTGTAGGCGTCGGGTATTCCGCGAGCACATGAAACAGAAAAGGAAGCGATTCCGATCTGCACGCCGTCAGCCACGAGAGGCCCACCAGAATCACCCTATAAATGATCAACGAACGGTTATTTTAGGTTAATAATAGTATATTATTTGCGATAAAGTTAGTTACATAACAAATGCCTTCTCCCTCCTTTGTCAGGGTGCAGATATTCGTTTTCTTAAAGGCAAGGCTACCTAGTGTAGGATAAATTAAAGGCTTGCAGATATTATACGGGATGACCTTCAGTTCGATCTCCTGGAGAATTATGGGAGGTTCAGTTTCATTGACACTCAAGCGACCCCAGCCAGTAAAGACAACCGGGGAGTCAAAATCCATAAAGTCCTCAGTTGGCAGAG